>JAULKM010082140.1:0-11552 GCA_032355605.1 Rubia tinctorum
CAGGACGAATGACGACGAATATTGAAGAAGCGATGGATCGATGTAAATGTTCAATACAGTTTTAAACGTAACTTTTGCGTTCGGAGTTAGAATCAAGCAAGGCCGGATGCGTTGGAACCGTTTCGACGAGTAGATCAAGGAGCCTACGGCCGTTTAAGGCTTCAAAATGCCAATTTACTGTTTAATGCCTCAAAACGCCAATTTACTATTTTTTTAGTGTTTTCAATTTTCTTTTTATTTCGAAAATAATTTCAATTTTTTTTATTCCCGAATTTTATTTTAATATTTAAAGACCTCTTATATTATTCGTATATTTTTTACTCATTCATAATACTATTTTCAACATTATTTTCTATCTGATATATTCCAGAATTAAAATATAAAGTTTATGCTAGCAAATTTTAAATATTTTTCAATATTCCTGTTTGCGTATCTCTTTAATATTCTGACTTAGTCAGACCGGAGGGAGTACTATAATTACTCCACAACAATCACCTATTTTCCTCAACAAATATCTATTTTCCAACTCATCATCAATATGGATAATATACGAAATAAGTTTCCCGTTCATTCTTGAAATTCTATGACGTAATAAATACTAGTTTTTCATACATTACGTCGATATGGAGCCGGCATAAAACAAAAAAGTATGCTTGGGAACACATATAAAAGAGTTTTGTTTTTTAAAATTAAATGAGTCCGTCTCTTGAAAGACGGTCTTTCCATAAATTATGGAAAAACCAAGGTTTAAACTGTAAATTTAAAGAAATCAAAATAAAATTTTCGGGTTGTATTAATCGGGTTATAAACTTATCACTCCTAAATTTTGCATAATAAATTTTTAATATTGCAATTTAAGCCTTTTACTTTTTTATAATTCTAATTCAACCCTGTCTTTCCATATGCCGATGGAAAGACGGTCTTTCTCAAGACTAAGCAAAATTAAATTAGTAAAAATTCATCGTTAAATTTCGAAATACAAGATTCTAAGGTAGACGATTTTTCTTTAGGAAATGAAAGATTAATCTGACAATTTGGTGGGGCCTGCAGTCATGGCCAGTTCCGTCACTGTCAAAGTATTACTAATTTATTACTACTCCCTCCATCTCTAATTATTGGCCAATTTTCTTTTTTAAAATTAAACTTGATAAATTTTATTCTAAATATCAATTTATATATCTACAGTAAAAATATCCTGTGAAATATTATTATATTAATCTTAACTTCTAGTTTTTAAATATTAAATTTTTATGCGAAATTATTATATGTAGATAGAGATATTGACGGTCAAACATGATCATTGAAAATCGTGAAAAAGTAAATAAGTCAATAGACGGAAGGAGTACTTCCGTTCCTGTAAAAGTTTGCACATTCTAACTTTTAAAAATCAAATTAAATCATCAATAAATTTTATGAGTTCGTCTCTATAAAGACAGTTTATCCATAAGTCATGAAAAGACCAAAGTTTAAAGTGAAAATTAGAAGAAATGAAAATAATTTTTTGGGTTGCATGAATAAGGTTATAAACGTTATAACTACTCACATTAAATAATAAATGTTTAATATTGCAACTAACACATTTTACCTCTTATTATTCTTATTAAACCACATTTTCCATAAGCCTATGAAAAGACGGATTTTCCTAAAACATTGTCAAATTTTATTATTATAGATGTAAAACTATTATTATGTTATATCTTATTAGATTCATCATAATATATATTTTTATAATTGTTAATTTTTTAGATTTTCTTAACACGTTTAAATAAAAAAATAAAAATTAATTCAGTTAACTTTCAAAAGTTTAAATGAATCATTTTTGCTCTGACAATATGCATTCATTTAGAGTCTGTCTCCTACGAGATGGTCTTATGGTAAGACCACGAGTTAAACACAAATTATAAAAGTATATGGTAAAGGAAAATTCAAATTTGGGGTTTAATTTACAAAAAATTAGATCCGGGGTTTGTTTTTAAAAAACTAGTAACTTCAGGGATCACTTTGCAAAATAACAAGAAAAAAAACCAATTCTTCTTCATCCTTCTCCGACTCCCACCTTGTCAAGCGCAGCCTTTTCACCTTCTTGGGAGGACGACTACCGCGGCAGCGGCGGTGGGGGTCGGTAATTGTTGGAGGCGGAGAAAATGACATCGCTGGAGGCAGCAATCAATCTGCGCAGAACCCAAGCGAAAATTGAGCAGCAAATTGGGTCTTCTACCATTAAGAATCCTAATATGAAAAGGGGCTGTCAATCCACCATATAATTAATTACTCGATTATGTCATATCAGCACATCTTACCAAAATTTTCACTCGTCATATGAGTACTCATAGATCCAACTTCTTTTTTAAAAATTGTATTACATGTAAATTCTAAGTCAACCCTTAAAACATCAATTTAAATTATAAAAAAAATCAACTAAAATCAATTAAAAATCAAACTAAAATAATCAAATAAACATCAAATCAAAATACTAAAAATTCACATTAAATTAAAAGACAAAGTCTTGGGAAAGACGGGGTTTAATTATAATAATAAAAGGTAAAAGATTTTTTTTGCAATATTAAAGTTTTATTATGCAACGCGTAGTAGTTATAAATTTTATAACCCGGTTCATATAACTCAAAAATTTTATCTTAATTTCTTATAATTTACACTTTAAACCTTGGTCTTTCCATGACTTATGGAAAGACCGTCTTTCAAGAGACGAACTCTAATAATAATTATCTTAATATTTTAGTTTTGTTTATTGATTGTAGCTTCTGAATTGAAATAAGTACAAATATACTGAATTGAAATAAATATAAATATACTGACTGAACTAAAATAATATAAATATATTGAACTGAAATGAAATAAATATAAATATATTGATATGATTTGAACTGAATTGAATTGAAATAAATATAAATATATTGATATTGATATGATTTGAACTGAATTGAAATCCAAATAAATTCAAGACAGGGCCTTAGCAGCCACAAAATGATCATTCTACCTAACCGACCGACCAAGTTGATTTCCTTAAACTTCACTTTGTTTCCATGAAATTGACCACATTTTCATAATTAGCAGTATCAAATTGATTTCTTAGAGACTTCTTAATGAATACAAGGAAGAGTGACGGAATTCTATTTATATTCTTTAAATCAAAGTTTAATGTTAGAATAAACATCACTTATTAATGAGCTGTTTTCTAAGAAAAATGATTTGTCTATATTGATTTAGTTTCTTTTAAGTAAAATTTTTTTATGCCGTATTTAAGAAAATCAATATTAATAAAGTGTCATAGTAACTCTTAATTCCTTATTATATAATAATATAATTTTAAATTTTAAAAGTGTCAAAATAACTTTGCAATTCACACCAACAAATGCCAGCTAATGGTAGAATGATAATAAACCCCTCAAAACTAATTTTGTAGAAAAAGGAAAATGCGCTCTGGTAAGCAGTTCTGCCATATGTGACAGTATAATCTTAGATTTATTTAAAGTTCCAAAATACCTTCAAGTTGACATGAGCTCGCAGTTAACGCATGTTAAGGTCATTTCATGTTAAAATAACCTAAACGGCCTCAAATTTTATCTATTAAAAATAAAAAAAAGGAACGTCATTCTCTTATGAATTCCATTGGAGCATTCACTGATCGCCATTTCCATACAATTGAGTTTGAATTGGCCGTCAATTTTGTTTTTAAGAAAATGGAGAGAGATTTCTTACAAAGCCATGAGTTATGAATTTAGAAGAGATGAAATCATAAAAGGAGAAGGCTCGGGCTTGACTAGTGGAAGTGAACAATCACATTGACTATCAAACATCAAAATCTCCGTCATCCACATCATCTTCTTTCAAGAACTCAACTTCGTCTTTGCACCGTCGAATGATGTCTCTAGAAGATTTATTTGGAAGGATTAGTTATAGAGTTAAGGAATCGACTACGAATTTGACCTAATTTGCCAATTGCTATGTCTTTCTGAATTAGAGGAGTCCTCAATTACTCTTGTGGCATAAAAAGAGAGAAAAGTATAGTTTCTACAATTATGGTGGTTGCTGAAATCAATGGGAATGAATCTCAAATAATGGTGATATGGGAGATTCCGATGTAGGGGTAGGTGAAATATACAAAATTTTGAATGGTGGTGTATGATTGTGTGCATTTGGTTTTTGTTGGGGGCTGGTTGAAGACACGAGGGAAGGGGATTGGCGGTGGAGGGAAGAGAGAAGGGGATCAGTGGAGGAAGATAAGTGGCGGGAGAAGGGGTGTGTGGTGGTGTTGAAATGAATAGTGATGGTGGTGCAATGATCATGTGCTACAATGGGTGTTGCTGTATTGGATAGCGTTGGTGGGTTAAGATAGGCAATGCAGTGT
Source organism: Rubia tinctorum (assembly GCA_032355605.1). Classification (NCBI taxonomy): domain Eukaryota; kingdom Viridiplantae; phylum Streptophyta; class Magnoliopsida; order Gentianales; family Rubiaceae; genus Rubia; species Rubia tinctorum. The sequence continues at coordinate 4,370 of JAULKM010082140.1, forward strand.
TGTGGCAACGCTGGTGGTGGTTGAACTCGAAGAATTAAGATTGCCAAACAAACAAAACTTTTTTTTGATCGAAAACTGAGAAAGTGGCTGGATTTACATCCGTCAATGATTATACTATAACTTTTTAAAAAAAATGTACATTGATACAATGTTATATGAGGACTTTTCGAAAGAAAATTAAAAAATTTAACTTTGTCCGAAAAAATCAATTAAACCAATTAAACTATTAAGGATATACAATATATTTTTATTGCGTACATTTCTCTGTAAAAATATTGATGCTAACGTCAGTTAAGGGTAAAAAGAAAGGAATCCATCTCCAAATTTTCCATGCTCAAAAGATAGAGAAAATACATTTTAGGTACCATTTTACGTGAAATTATAAATTTCATTCCTTTTTTGCACCATATTCCTTAAAGGTTATTAGATTATTACAAAATGTTTTAAATGGGTTCTTTTATCGATAATAACACATTTTAATTAAACTAATGTACCTATCAACAGTTATTTTTATTTGAAATTTTTTAATTTAACAACTTTTGAAGTTAAATTAATTTCTTAAAATATTCTTTATTCCATTTTTTCTCCACTGTCTCCTCCTCTATGTTCCGAACACCACCAGTCCAACCAAACTCATTGTCTTTTCTATCGTCCTTAGTTTTCATATTCCCTACTTCCCAATAATGAAACCATCATCACTGGAAAGTTCGACTCAATGTCGTCTCACCTAAATCAACTATTGATATGTGGGAATAAATTGAAAATATTTCATTATAATGTAGAAAAGTTTTAAAAACAATTTACAAAAACATGAACAAAACCTGAAATTTCAAGTGGATATCAAATCTATCATTTTCCCTCAAAAGTGTTGGGGTAAATGCTGTAACACTCCATTTCAATGGAATGGTATAATCACGCTTGGATTATAGTGGTAAAAACTTTCTTGAATATTGATGTGAGTTGCGTTCGGTACGCTTTCCTTAAAGAGTAATTCGACCCTATTACATCCTTGAGTTACATGAATTCCCTTCGAGGATAAAACAATTGAGAATCCCTCTTGTTCTAGGCTTGAATCAGGAGAATACTTTTGAGTAATCGTACTTTTGGTTGCTACGTATGTCTAAAAAATCTTGTATTTACCCTGGTCATGTTTGTGTTTTCTGTGTTTGTGTGTAAATTTTCCACTCTCTTGTACCATGCATGCGTACACATATAGAGAGAGCAAAATTCATGAAATGATACAACTTTTCATCATTTAACGAAAAGTCACGTAGTTAAAATTTTAAAACAATACATCTTTATCGTTCTTAATTCATCCTCATCCTTGCAATCAAATATTTAGACACAACACACCTCCACCATCAGAATTATAACAAACTTTGAAATGATATATCTTTCCACACTCCAGGACAAGTCATGTTAGTCATCGGACTCATCACCAACACAATTAATCCTTATCATATTAACTGTAAACTCGTAAATAGTTTATACAAGTGTGCACTCCGCACCACCAAAGTTGTTTTAACGTCCCGAGTTCACAACTAATTGAATCCAATTATATTTAAATATAGGCAAGTTATTACGTAAAAAAATAAAAGATAATGCAAGTTTTGATACAACCATTTACCATCTCACTCTCACTTTGCCAATTTCTGGATATAGCCGCTATATTAGGTAGTAGTAATATCTCTCGTTACACACCAATTTTAATAAAAATTGATATTTAGAAAATAGATGTTAAAACGAATCTAACAATATTTCACATGATATTTTTATTTTATGTATATATATTAATATATTATTAGAATCAAAGTTTATAAAATTTAATTTAAAAAAATAAATGTGTCATTTTCTCCGTTACGGAAGGAGTATCTTCTTATCAAGTTGGTTTGGTGGTACATCAAACCTCCTCTATGATTGTTGTCCATTTATGAAGTTTTCTTCTTCTCTTAAATTTTAAACCAGTCAATATTTTGCAGATGAAATGATTTCATAGTTGAAAAACTCCAACAACAAAACAAAGAATTGCGTCTAACTCCAAATTCACTGATCGTAATGGTTGGATAGGTTGGAAAATGATGGTTAAAAAGTTAATTTTTGTCAACTTTTGAGTATTGTTTTAAGTAGGACTCAATGGATTTAGGGTCTGTGGATGTCATTTTTGGGTTCTCCTCCGCGAGTATAATAAAATCGACTATTTAAATTCTAAAAAAGGATCAAGGGTGAATGAGATATGGATGCTCGAAATGTCACACTTGAAAGAGGAAAATGGGCGGAAATTGGCTCAGGTTATTTTTTCTCTGTACTGTCTAAAAAGCGTGTGGACCGCATGGAAGTCTCTAGAAAGCCCAACCGCGTAATATATATGGAATTGTTTGTGTTTAATTCTTAAAAGATAAGAACGAAATATTTCCATATTTTGTGAGATATCTTGTCGCAAATGAATACGCGGTTTACCATGTGTTAATACGCTGGAAACTATTCTGCGAATATTTCTTCCATTTTCAACAGAATTAATTCGAGTATTCTTGGAATGTCCTCGGATTCGATGAGTAGATGATTGTATAATATTTCTCTAATCACAGAAAATCAAAAAATCACGTTACCATGATTAGATTCTTTTAAAGTAGTATAAATAGAGCCTCTAAGTCAACCAAGAAACTCGCACCATTTCTCAAGTGTCTCCATATTCTAAACTTGAGTGTTCTTTCTGTCTCTCTCAAAGTTTCTGTATGTTGCTCTGTCGAGGTGATAGTCTTTCAGGCCTTGCATGAATCCGATGTAACTCTTACATGTTAATTGTTACCTTCGATGATTTTATCCTAGGGAACGATGTTTACGACGGGACTCCTTCGTTTCAAGGGCAATGAGTTTAACTCGTGACTCCATTACTTTGTTTTGCTTGAAACGTGATTTATTTATTGTTAATATATTGCATGCATGATTTAATTATTCGTAATTTAAGATTTCCGATTGTATGCCTGAATAATTAATAAAAGTTTATTATTCTTACATATGTAAATTACTCGTTCAATTTTCATTATTAAATTTTCACATGATATAATCATAATATGTTCAACATGATACAACTCCAACACCCAAATCTTCTAAGGAACCTAGATTAAATTAAGTTGAACTAAAATTAAATTAAATTAAAATATATATTCTTACTTTATTCTATTTAAACTAAAATTAATTAAATTGAATTGAACTAAGATTTCTCTCACAAGCTAGATGATAATTTTTAATTTTTAGTTAGCGGTTGTGCGGTTCAAATATAGTAAATGATGCAACGATTCTTGAATTAATAAGAAGGATAAAGTGTGGTTTTAACCCTAGTTTTTTATTGGATGTGTCAATATAACCTTGTAAAATATGAAAGTGTAAATCTAACCTTATGTTTTGGTCAAAAGTGTCAATTTAACCTTGACAACCAAATTATGGCTGGAATTCTTTAAACTGACCATTATACCCTTTTAAAAATAGGAAAAAGATGATATTACGCTTCCAAAAAAGTGTTTCTGGGGGCTGCTGGTGGCCGGGTTAGATCAACACTTTAGTAAAAAATACATGGTTAGATCAGCACTTGTGTAAAAAAAAAGGGGTAGAAATTGCCTTTTTGAGGAGACCTCACTCCTTATAAATATGTCTTCATTACAATCTCGGAATCGAAATGGTTTGGTTGGAACAAGATGACGATAAGGAATCCATTTTTGAAAGCAAGGAGCGTAAGTGTGGAATCCAAATTGGTGACGCTCTTTGGGAATGATGAGTTCCATTTTCCTTCTCTTAGTCGTACACTTCCATTTTAAAACAATTTATCGTCCATCTGTTGTTGATTACAAAGAGAGAAGATATAAGTTTTCCGTTCTTGTCCAAGATTTAGAACACATTGAATCCTATTACAAGAAGAAACATTCAAGTGGGAAAAAAGTAATGAAACTCTTTAGTTCGGATGTCATGTTTATTGTTGTTTAGTATTGATGATAATAAGGTTGTTCGGTACCGAATTTTATGATAGTGCTGATTTAACCCTAACTTTTTTTGCATAAGTGCTTAAATAATCCTGTATTTTTACTAAAGTGCTAATCTAGCTCTATCTTTTTAATAGTATTGATCTAAACCGGCCACCAGCGGTCGGCAGCTGGTTTGAAGATGAAATGGTTATTAAATTTTTTGTTTTAATGTTAGGGGTATTTTAATCCTTTTAGATTAGGTCAACGTCTGAATTTCTTTAGTCCAAAATAGGGCAATTTGGGTATCTGCACCATTGCTCCAAAAGATAGAGTTTGTTTTGCACTTTCAAACTTTACAAGGTTATATTAGCACTTTCAACTACTCCATCCGTCCCAGAATAAACTTTATAATTTGACTTTTAGAAGTCAATTGCATCAACTTTTAACCACTAAATTTTTTTGTGTACGTAAAAAAATTCTAAAAAAAATAATAGTTTGAAAATATATGTTATGATGAATCTAAAAACACATCATATGATAATAATCTTAAATATATACATTACTAGAAAACACCCATATAGGCACCAGTATGATAGTGTTACCGGTGTTACAAAACCAAAATACCGGTTCCTATATTAAATTCAGCACCGGTACACTGAATACCAGTGCCAAATACCGGTGTCATTGAAGAAAAAAATGTTTGAATTTAATATTTTCAGCACCGATTTTGGATGAATGACATATATCGGCGCCTATGACCAGAATAGTAATTTTGGCAGGTAAAATTTTGGTGGGAAATAACTAGCACCTCTATTTTGAGGAATGGCACCTGTTATAGTACCGATGCTTTTACTTCTTCTTTTTTGAAAAAAAATGGGTTTACGATACGAGTTGCTTTTGAAAATTAGTTTATAATATGAGTTACTCAAAAACATGCATATACTACAGCTTTCCAATATTTCACCACAAAATTTATTTGTTTAATATTTCTATATTTAGTCAAAAAAAACAAAAAAACGTGAATTTTGGAGAAATGGATAAAGGGGCAACATAATTTTGGGTCACAGTGTAATTTTCCATGAATTTATAAAAGCAATCAATGTTTACTTTCGACACCCTTCCGTTCACCCATACATGGACGACTCCAACTTTCTTGAAGGGACCTAAGTGCAAAAAGTAAAAAAATTACTCGTAACTCCATATTGAATTCCGTTCGAACGTGATGCTACCTTATACACCCCCATTGTATTTTCCATGTCTGTAAGGGAATATTTATCGAAAATCGAGCACAAAAACATATTCATAATCATTTCTAATTTCACGTTGTAATTTCTATGTAATCAACCATAAGTTAATCTAGATCATGTACTTGCATTGTTCAATATTTCACCCATAAATTATTTATTTTATACTTCTACATTTAGGCAAGAATAAAAAAACATGTATTTTGGAGCAATGGGTAATGTGGTAGCATAATTTTGGGCCACGGTGTAATTTTTCAAGAATTTATAGAAGTAATCAATGTTTACTTTTGAGACCATTCCATTCACCCATACATGCCCAAATTGCAGAGTTGCAATCATATATTATTGAATTGCATTTTGGTTCACGATTCCAACTTTCTTGGAGGGATCTAAGTGCAAAAAGTAAAAAAAAATTACTCGTAACTCAAAATTAAAATTCACTCGAATGTGATGCTACCATATACACCTCCACTATATTTTTCATGTTTGTAAAGGATTATTTATTGAAAATAGAGCACAATAACATATCCATAATCCTTTCCGATTTTTACTTTATAACTTCCAAGTAATCAACCATAAGTTACTCTAAAATATTTCACCAAAAAATTTATTTATTTTATATTTTCATATTTAGGCAAGAATAACGAAAATCGTGTCAATTGGAGCAATGGTAATGGGGTAACACAATTTTGGATCACAATGTAATTTTTAAAGAATTATGTTACAAGCTCTTCTGTTCACCCATTATAGCCCAATTTTCATTAACGTAAATGTCTCTTATTTAATTTCATTTTGGTTTCTCCAATTTTGTGATTCTCCTCATCCAAATTTATTCTCATGGACATAATTGTAAAAAAAAGGTAACTTATAGGGCAAAATATACTAACACCGACATTGTTTTTCAGTCATGCAGTGCTACTGTGTAGCGGGAAAATGAAAATTTTAATTTTTGTATGATATTTTTGAGGGAATTTTTTAGCACTCGTAGCACCATCATAGGCACCAGTCAGACTACCGGTGCTAGGTATTTAGAATATTTTTCTTCTCTTTGCTCTCAGGAAGAAAAAATAAATTAAAACACCCATTTAAAACAGCGCCACGTAGCTACGTTTGAAGTATTTAGCACTGGTATGATCACCATGGGCACCAATTTTCATACCAGTGCTACGGTGTTAAAAAAACCTAACTGTCCCATGTTAGAGCACTGAAACCCTAATCATATAAAATCCGCATCTCCTAATAACCCTCACTTCACCACCTCTTCCTGCCTCTGCCTCCTCTCTTTCCTCCTCCTCCTCCTCCACCTCTCCATCTCCTCCAGTCCAGATCCACCGCCGCCTCACCACCACCTCTCCCCAACGTAGCCTCACCCATCTGTTGTCTCACCCACATCCATCGCCACACTCCCCCTTCGCCGCTCCAGCTATTCTGCCTTTTGCTTCCCCCTTCCACCGCTTGCTCCCGCTGCTATAGAAGGAGAAGCTCTACCGCCTAAGGTTCTCCGTCGCTCACCTCTGGTAGAGTTTCTCGCCGCCGCCACCACTAGGGTTTCTCTCTGTTGCTGCCTCGACTCACTGCCCCACCGCCTAAGATCTTCTGCCGCTTGCCGTTGCTAGTATCTGCTAGGGTTTCTTGCCGCCATTGTCTCGACTCCACCGCCGACCTGCTGGGGTTACTTTTGCTATGTTGTTTCAGATCGAATTTCATGTCGCTAGGATTATGAATTATTATTTTTAGATATATGTAATGAACTTTTGATTTTTTGTGTTTTGTTCAGCCTATTTTTCTTTATGAATTTCTGGGTTTCATTCCGGCCAGTGAGTTTATTATCACTGGCCGAATTGTTTTTATATATCGCCTATGTACCAGCACCGGTATTTCACCACATAGGCACTGGTATTTCGAGCATTTTCATGCCGGTGTCTAACTGACCCGGTGCAAGAATGTAGTTTCATAGGCACCGGTAAGTCGTACCGGGGCCGG
>JAULKM010082151.1:0-11552 GCA_032355605.1 Rubia tinctorum
CACAGGCCTCTGAGTTTCCTTAAGGTCTCTTTCTCTCCATCTCTACCTCGTAGTTGAGCACTTTGTGTGTGTTGTGCATACTAGTGTGTCTCATATGTTTTCTCGCTTAGACTTATCATTTCTGCTACTACCCAAGTGAACTTAACTCTCTTTTACAGTTTACAGGTTCAAGTGAACGTAACTCTCTTTTACAATAGAAGTACTTTACCAGGACGCTTGAGGAGATGGCCTTCTTCTCAGCTGCATTTTTGAAAATATTATATTTTAAAGTAGCATTTCCAATATCATCACATCTGCTAAACACATGTGTACTATTTGCTCAGAAAGCACAAACGATTGAGTAAGAAGTACTGCAATCCAAGTAGTGAAGCAAACATTTGTTTGGATTCTTTTCATGTTTGCATTCTGTTTTCAAGCAAGATGTGTACGATCAGTGACACTACGTACTATGTTGCCCCAAGTACGTGTCTAGCAATCATGTACAGTAGCAAGTTGTACGCAACTCTAGCCCAATCGATTTCTGGGACTTATCTAGTTGCTTTAGATATAGCCTTGGAATATACTAGATTCGAACAAGGCATTGTTTTTGTGAGTAGCTTGGTCACTTCTGGTAGCTAGTATAATAAACCAGATTACCATCCGGGGGAGAGGAAGTGTAGCAATTAGATCAATGAAGAAAACCTCAATAACTTAAAGAGTGTAAGAATGTTCTTTAAAACACCTACCGATAACTTCGTAAGCACTTACAAACTATACTTATAGCACCTTCAACAAATAATCAAACTTAAAGCACCAAAAATACCATTTTCAAGCACCCACACTTTTAATTTGAAACACCTACAATCATAACTTGAAGCACCTACGCTTTATGTTTAACAAAATTCAAACAAATAATCAAACTTGCACGAAATTCTTAAAGCACCAAAAATACCATTTTCAAGTACCAACATCATTAACTTAAAACACCTACAAACAAAAATAGAAGCACCTACACTATACGCTCAAAGCATTTATAAGAAATAACTTGCATGAAAATTTTAGAACACTCATTTTGAAGCACCAACATCTTTAATTTAAAGCACCTACAAACAAAAGTAGAAGCACCTACGCTCTACGCTAAATATAATTTAAACAAATAATCAAACTTGCATAAAATTCTTAAACACCAAAAATACCATTTTCAAGTACCAACACCTTTAACTTAAAGTACCTACAGTCTACGCTCAAAGCACTTATAAGAAATAATTAAACTTGCTTGAAAATTTTAGAAAACTCATTTTCAAGCACCCACACCTTTAACTTAAAGTACCGACAAACAAAAGTAGAAGCACCTACGCTCTATGCTAAATATAATTTAAACAAATAATGAAACTTGCACAAAATTCTTAAAACATAAAAAATACCATTTTCAAGTACAAACACCTTTAACTTAAAGCACCTACATACAAAAATAGAAGCACCTACAGTCTATGCTCAAAAATGGTACCAAGTAATTAAAATTATCTTAAGCTCTTTAGACTTCATAGATTATACTTTTTTATGCGTATGGAAGCATGAACCATATTGGTGCTCAACTTACTAGGCGAGGGCTTGATTTTCTATGCGTTAAATCTTCATGTTGTTTTGCGTAATCAAGAAGCAGTTCATCTCCTTGTATTTACAATCAGGTTCGCTCAGTTTTAGAATTTGTTTTTTCTTCCTTTTCTAGAATTCCCTTCTAGTTGATTCGTTGGCATTGTGGCTCATGATAGTGACTGAAACTGTACTAGTAAAGTGTTTTTTTGGATGAACTTGGACTTTTGGTTTTTTTGTTCCTTTTGGTACATTCCGAGAGGTAACATCTTGGAGTTGTTTTTTCCCTTTATTATGTGGAGTTGATTAGGTCGATTTGTGTCACCAATAGTGACGATGGCCATTAAATGTTATTTAATGGTTGTCTCACATAATTCCATTGTCTCACATAAATTCTCTGTTTCACCGAATCCCTCCCCTATATATATCATGAATTTATATGAATGTTGATGTTACTTCAATCAACTAGAAAATAAAAATAATTTTTTACGATAACCTGCAGGACACTTCACTGTCCTACTCTAGCCATTACTTACTAGTTAATAATTCACTCAATATATGCATCTAACTTACATAAGAATAGGATGATTTTATGGTTTCAAATAATTAAAATTCAAAGGTATATATTAAACATTGAGTAAAGCAAGACAATATGTCAATAAAATGGTTCTATAAGGTACAAAACCATATTTAACAAATACAATTCCTATATGATACCAGAGTACCATACTTATGGACCTCAATTTTTCTTGGACCAAACAGCTTATATTTATAATCTTACTCATATGCCACTAAAGGTAGTAAAGAATATTATGTAAATGCAGCCAACTATTGTTAATACAAGATTACAAAATATTGAAATATAGCTTAAGTTTTATTGTATTTTCTAATGGTCCTTACCATTTACAATTGAAAAAAAAATTTAAGCTATAATATGTAATTTTTTCAATAATTTTTTAGAATTGTTAAAATATGATATTTTTAAACAGCAAAGAGTTTAATCAATAATTAAAATTTAGCTAAATATTTTAATGAAGTTTGCCTTGATAACGTTCACATTTGCTTGTCCAAAAACAAAATTCAAGCGATAAGATTGGAATAAGCGGTTCTTGTGTTATTGATGTTGAAAAAAATTGATCATAACAATAAACCTTAATCACACATATGTACATAAGTAAGTACATGGGATTAGAAGCGATTGTACGATCCTTATATCTTCTTCACTCTAATTACCTTTTGATATCTTACATTCATCAAATTTATTATCCAACAATAATGTAAAATGTAAAAGAACTAGAGTTTTTTTTAAAATGGAACTATGACAGTTAAGATTTTAAGAATATTTAACCTTAATTACTATTAATTAAAATCAATACTAAAAAAATTCACTGTTTTGTATGTCTTTAATTACATTTTAAAATGAACTTGATGTAACTTAAGAGATTCACCAACAAGAAGTAGTAACACATATATGTATGTAACGTTTATCATTTTTTCAATGTCTATATATCCACAGATTTCTAGTCCTAACATAATTCAAACCAACAACGTTTTGATTCCTGCTTTTATTTCCCACGTCACATTGTATTATTTGCACCAAAGCTTTAACAAGAATGAAAAATTAAATGGCGATCCAGTCTTAATCTTTCCTTCCTGTAACCCTTGTGTCATTCTTAATTTTCTATTCACTTTTAAAAGTGATGGTAGTTTAAGTAACCCAGACTAGTTACATGCCGCTTGATGCTAGTGTTAATTGGGTGCAAACAATCATTCGTTTCGCAGTAGATGAGAACAAAAATGAACAAGGGAAGACAAAAGTGAACTTTTGTTGTGTACAAGAGGATGGTAGAAAAGAAGTTTGAGAGGGCAAGTATGTATAGACTGTAACAATTATTAGAATCGCATACCAAATATTTTCCCACATTATTATGTTGTTTTCTTGAGAATAATACAGCTAAAAGAAAATCCTGAGATTCAAAATATCCTAAGTGTGAATTAGGGTGATTTGGAGGTTCAAATAAATAATATTGCAGGGCTCGTAATTATTTTTACAATACATGATCGGTTCATATTAATATATATATATATATATATCAAGAATATAAAAGCAATTTTATTTTTACTTTAATCGATAAAAAAATAAAACTTTTTTTAATGACATATTAACCTGCGAGACACTTCACTTTACTACCCCGGCCATTGCTTACTATATAAGAATATACTTAGTATTTGCATCTAAATTACATAAATATTGGACGATTTTATGGATTCTAATTAAAATTAAAATGGATATATTAAACATTGGCTAAAGCCAGAAAAGATCTCCATAAAATGGTTCTAATAAGTTACTACATCACATTCACTAAAGAGAAACTTTCAGAAAAGGTGGCATATCCATAAGTTTATGGACAGTAGTCCACTGTACTTTTTACCTTAAATGTTGTACATTTTAAATAAAATTTAAAATTTTGTATTTTAAAAGTTAAAACAAGTAATAATGTGTATTTAAATGTTAAAAAATAAAAATATATAATATAAAAAATACTTTCAAAATTTTAAATTTAGTATGTTATTTAAAAAATGCATTTTATAATGTAAAAAAATACTTGGAATGTTTATAAACTTATGGACAGGCCGCCTGTCAATAGACTCACTCTTGACAAAATACAAATCTTATATACTTCATCTGTTTCATTGGATGTGACACACTTTCTTTTTTCAGATTTTTTGTGAATTTGGCACACTTTCCTTGATTCGTTCAATTTCATGCACTTATTTCATTCATCCAAATCCAAGTATCTAAAGCTATGGTGCTACATCCAACTAAATAGAGGTAGTATTACCAGAGTACCATACTTAAGGATTTCTATTTTTTATGGATCAATAATATTAGTATTATGCCATTGAATGTAGAAAAGAATATTTTGGAAATGCAGCCAACTGTTATTAATACAAGATTACTAAATAGAGCTCGAGTTTGATTGTATTGTATATTCTTCCTTACTATTTATAGTTGAACAAAATTGTAAGACCTAATATTTAATTTTTTGATAATTTTTTTGAATTTTAAACATGATTTTTTAAAATTTCCAATTTTTTTATCGATAATCGGAATTTAGCTAAATATTTTACTAAACTTTGTCTAGATAATGTTCACCTTTGGTTGCTCAAAAATAAAACTCGGACAAGTTGGAAGCCTAAAAGGATGGACCGCTCATTTCAATCCTACATGTATAAGCATATACATGTATATATGTGTATATATATATACATATAGAACCAAATTCATGTGAGACTGCCTAATTTATGTGAGACAGCCTAGATATGTAAGACCAAATCCGGACCATTCAAACAATCTGATCAATGGCCTATATTCAATATCTAAAATACACTAAAAATATATTTTGTTTTTTTAATATTTCCTTCCTCATATTCCTCCTCTGCCGGCAACTATGGTAACCACCTTATCCATCGCTAACCAGTTCTTCTCGGCCCTCCTCCTCTGCTAACGCCTTATCCTCCGCCCTCCTCCACCAGTGATCTCTACATGCCTTCTCAAATGTATCGTAGCTTTGGCTCAGTAGGATTGACATGTTTTTTGGGTCCCTAGTCGTAAGTATATTCTACACAAGCCTATTGCACTATGTCAATTGCATTTTTCACCAAAATTGGTTTATTTGCATGTGACTAGCACTATGATTCTGATACAAGGTTAGGATAATTGATGTTCCAAATTTTTCACTTAAATGTCTTCTAAATCAAAATTCTTGCTTTGTGGAAAACTATATGGAATAGAAAAATAATTAAATTGCACGAAATTGTTAAAGTTTTAACAATATTAATTTCAAACACCCACACCTTTAACTTGAAGCACGTATACACATGAGTTGAAGAACCTTCATCACAAAGGACTAACAACTAAAAGTTGATGAAAACTTTTCTTTAAAAAAGTTAAAACATCTTCACTACATTTTCAACACACCTACAAACATAGGTTGAACAACGTACACATAAGTGGAAGTATGTTCTTCACACACCTAAAAACCCAACAAATAAAAGTTGAAACATATATTTTTTTTAAAAAAAGAAAAGTTGAACCATATTTTAAAATAATAAAAGTAAAAAGTTGAAGCACCTTTAATGCATATTCAAAGCACCTACAAAGATAGGTTGAATCATCTACATTTTACACTTAAATCCCTTACAATAAAAATTTGCAAGAAATCCACAAACCACCAACAATGTTAAATTTATGCACATACAAATTTAAATTAAAGCATCTACACACAAAAATTATGAAGAGTCCATCTTTTGAAAGATGGTCATTCCATAAGTTATGGAAAAACCAATGTTTAAATTGTAAATTAGAGAAAATCAAGATAACATTTTCGATTGCGTTATTCGGGTCATAAACTTATAACTATCACAAGTTGCATAGTAAATTTTTAATATTGTAACTTGAACCTTTTACCTTTCTATAATTACAATTCAACCCTGTCTTTCCATATGTCTATGGAAAGACGGTCTTTCCCAAGACTTTTCCAATTGTGAAATAATATTGTATATTTTAATTTATGTATTGTATTTTTATTTTTAAATATTATAATTTATTTTATATGTCACACCTTTTTTGTATAGTATTTATACTACTTTCATACTTATACGTAATTTATTGTTTATTAGAATTGGAGTATATAATATTTATAATATCTTGTAATATTCAACTCTACAATATTAAGTTAAACCACCTACACTTTATGTTCGAAGAACATAAAAGAAATAATTAAACTTGGATGAAAATGTTAAAGCAACAAAAATATCATTTTCAAGCACCTGCACCTACACATATAAGTTAACGCACCTTCATCAAACATTGAAAGCCCCAACAAATTTAAGGTCAAAACACTGTCATCAAACACTCAAGTCCCCAACAAATAATAAAAGAAGCACTTTCAATACAACTTAAAAGTACTTACACGCATAAGTTTAAGCACCTTCATCAAACACATGAAACCCCAACAAAGCATAAGTGAAGCACCTTCAACACAATTTAAAAGTACCTAAAAATAAAAGTCGAAGCACCTATATACACGCATAAATATATATGGAATAACTATATATATTTTATTTATGTTTTGTCTTTTTTAATTAAAATATTATATTACGTAAGACAAAAAATATACTTTATATTTTATATATTACAGTATTACTTTCTATACAATATTTAAAAGTATCATTATTCAACCAAACAATTTTTCATTTGTGGATCGAACAAAGTACATGAAATGTACCATTGAATCATGTTAATCCGGAGACTAGAAATTTGCATATATGGAATTGGAGTTGCAGTCTTTATTGATACTTTAGCAAACACAAAGTGTATTTTACCTCTTTCTAAAAAAAGAAGGCAAACACGAGTGAGAATATTGATCGTAAATGATGACTGATGGGATTGGGCTGGATATAACGGAGCTTAGGATGGGTTTTACGGGGTAACTGTTAGAGAAAAGTGATGGAAACTTTTTGTAGCTGAGATTGCATTATATAATGGCTGTCTCACACAACTCTTTGGTCTCAAATAAATCACTTGTCTCACCAGACCCCACCTCTATACACACACACACACATATATATATATATATATATATATATATATATTCTTCCACTTTCCACAATTTCTACGAAAATCGTTCACTACCTGAACTCCAAGAATTTATAGGTAGAAGGTAAATAAGTCTCCACTATTTTATCAATTACGAAGCTATAAAAACTTGAGAAGTAAACCAATACAAAACATTTTTCCTGCTCTACCCTATACCTTATTAAAACCTACAGTACAATAAAGGCCAAACCTCAGGGATAAAGTTGAGTCAGAATAATATCATAAGTCTCCAATACACTTACAACATAATGTAAGAACCATACAACAAATGATGTTCATACACCAAAAAAAATTCAGAACGAGGACTCCATACTTCTTCTCCCAAACTATATTCTAATCTCATAACCATCCAAAAGGGGCATTGCTCCCTCAAAACATTTAAATAATTTTAAGTCAAAACAGTTTGACTTCCCCTCACCACATGGCCTCTTTCACTTTCCTCTGGGTCAAACCCCCTAACGTGACCCTCATAATTAACATTTACATCACTACGAGCAGCCACACTCATACACTTACTAACATTAGGGTTAGCAGTTGAAGACGAGGAATTGGTACAATTACAACTATCATGATCCCAGAATGTAAGATGCGTTTCTAAGGAAAAAAAGTTTACATTTTTAAAATTTGGCTCTTAGGAAGGGATTTAACTGGCTTCTGAAAGAACAAATGAAACCTACAATTGAAAAACCAAAAATTGTAAATTTCTTTGAATTAAAGCTAGCTTTTATGGATATGTCATAGAATACAAAAATAAAAAGTAAATGTGTACCTTCTCTATGCAGTCGATTATTTGTATCAATTGCAAATCAAAACCATCACACGTCGATATAGGGAAACTCGTTTCGTAATGATTACAGTGCTAATGTTTAATTTATACAACACTAATTCCTTTATTTTTTGGGTTGTAGTGTCCAAATCCTGAGATTTTTGGGATACTAAATGGCTATTACACAATTTACACTTCATAGATTAAGTATACATATTCATCAGCTTAATTTTTTTATTTTCAAATACAAAAAGAACGTAGTCATTTCATCCACATTTTAGACTTTGCATACATCACACTACCAGTCTTGAATAGTGTGATGAGTATTTTTCAGATAAAATAATCTCTATAAACATCACATCATCCACATCGGATAGCCAGTCCTTCTATGCTTTGCTCTCTTGACATGTTCGTTGGGGGGTTTATAGTATATATATGACCTGCGCAGTCTACCTTTGCTAAAGCCAAGAATGTGTAGCGACCACTTCCCTAAACTTAGGCACTTCATCCAATGGACGAATACATATGCATAACAACGTCACTGACCTGAAAACTGCAAAAATAGCATATGGCAACACTCACACTACTGGAAAACAAGTACATTGTCACTCATATGTCAGTGCTGAGAGATAAATACCGGTGCTAGAAATTTCATAGGCACTGCTATTTTAGCAAAATACCAATACCTATGAATAAATCTAGTATTGTCTCACTGAAAATAAGTGCTAGAAACCGGTGACTTTTAAGAAAAAATATCTGTATTTAATACTTCCAACATCGGTTTTGACAGCATGACATGTATGGGTGCTAATACCGATGCCTATGATAGAAATAATAATTTTGGCAGGTAAAATTGTGGTGGGATAATAGCTATCACCAGTATAGGTTGTAATATACTGGTACTAGGGTTGCATTTAATTTTAAAATGGGTTTATGGTATGAGTTACTCTAGAACATGTATTAGCGCTTTCGAATATTTCACAAAAAAATTCAATTTTATATATTTAGGGAAGAATAACAAAAATCATTTGTTCGGAGTTATGGAGGGGTAGCTCAATTTTTTCCCACGTGTAATTTTCTAAGACTATTTGAGGCACTTCTGTTCGCACATACATGCCCAAATCGCGAAGTCGCAATAGTATATTATCGAATTGCATTTTTGTGTCGCCAATTTTGTGATTCGGTAACTCCAACTTTTTTGGAGGGATCTAAGTGCAAAAATTAAAAACATTACTCGTAACTCCAAATTAAAATCCACTAGTAGCTCCTAAATAATAAAATACTAATCTCATTTACAATCAGTTGTCTTCATACATGTTAATTATATTAAGTATTTTTTTAAAAATATAATAATACTAGCCCCATTTCACTATGTTCGGCTCCATATGTTATGGTGTTATTTTTTTAAAATTAAAATTTATGTAAAGAGTTGAATGAAGAGGATAAAAATTTTAGTGAGTGATTGAAAATAATTCACTTTTTACTATAAATAAAAAAGAACAATATTTTAAAAGAAGATCAAAATAAAAATTATGACAAAGTAAGAAAAAGAAGAGTAAATTATCGATTTTAAACATATGAAATGAGTATCCAGTTGAGGGATTTGTTTAGTAAATACAATTTAGGGAGTCATTTGGTTTATGAAATGGGAATAATTCACTTTTTAACTCAAGTCATGTCCAGTCTAACTGAAATGGACATGGTGTGGGATGGTGGCTAATGGTATGGTATGAAGTTAGATGGTATGAGATTTTTGGAGATTATAGGGGGTGTTTGGAGTTTAACTGAATTTAAATAAATATAAAAAAACAAAACTGAATTTAAATAGATATAATAAAACTAAATTGAACCGAAATATTAATAAATATAGTAAACCAAAATGAACCTAATTTCAAAAAATACAATAAATTTAAGTGAACATAAATATTAATAAATATTAATAAATTTAAGTGAAATGAATTTGAATAAATATAAAAACAGAAATAAACTGAATTAAAATAAATATAATAAATTGAACTTAATTAAAATAAATATAATATAAAAAATTGAACTCTATAAAAATAATAATGGACTGATCTGAATTGAATTTAAATAAATAAAATATACTCAACTGAATTAATACTCAACTGAATAAATATAAAAACAATTGAGTTGAATTGAAATGAATTAAAATAAAAATAATAAATTGAATCGAATTGAATATAAACAAATAAAATATACTAAACTAAACCATATTTAAATGATTATAAAAACTTGGAATTAAATTAACTAAATTTAAATAAATATAATATACTGAACTAATAGGAATATAAATATATATTTATATATTAAATATGAAACATAAACATTTACTAAAATATTTATGTTTAAAAAAATTATATTAAACATTTACTGAAATATTAATAATGAAATGTTATTTTATAAAATAAATGCTTAAAATATTGAGTTACTAAAATAGTTACGTTTAAAATAAATATTTTTAAAATATAATAATATTTAAAATCAGTTTTACAAAAATATTATAAATAAATATTTACTAAAATATTATTATATAAAATAAATAATGAAATAAAAATTATTGTAATATTAATAATAAAACAAATATTTAATAAATATAAAAATATTATAAAATATATAAATATACATATTTTTAAAGTATTTAATGTATAATTATAAAAATCAGTCTCTAAAAATATTTTTAATGTACATTTACTAAAAACATTTTAAATGTACATCTGTAGCAGTAGCACAAACGGTTTAATCTTCCCTTTTCTGATCAACACAAACTCACAGTTTCTATGGCTGCTCCACCTCTAGGCGAGAGGCTGCCTTCGTATGCCTCAATGGTCGAAAAGCAATCCCTCTAAGCCAAAAAATGCCCAATTCAGCTAAACCCAGTCAGAAAATACAAAGAAGAAATCGTCGTCCTCTTCAACGATGACAAAATCGATAAGCTATCGGAGCCCTTCAAGAAGCACCTCATCGGAAAATTCACAAAGGGTTGGCCAACTCTAGATTTCATTCGCAACCAATTCAAGAACTTTGGTTTCAAATTGGATCCGACGATCACTGCTCTAGATCATCTCCATATCTTCGTCAGATTCGAGGTGGAAGAGGACACTCAAAGCTGCTGGATAAAGAGGAACGGGAACATCGATGAAGGTTCTCAAATGGACAAAAAACTTCGATGTCAATGAAGAGCAGCCGATAGTACCGGTATGGACTACTATTAAATTCCCTCCAGCATATTTTCTTCATCCATATTCAATTCCCCACATATCGAATAGGATTCGAAAACTTATATTTGCAGACCCAACAACATTAAACATGATTAGGCCCTCAACCATCCGACTGTGTTTTGAAATGAACCTTATGGGACCATTTTCAAATAGAATTAGGTTGGGTTCTAACACAGACAGTAAATGGTATTCTGTTATCTATAAGGATCACCCAAGTTACTGGCCCATATATGCCTAAATTGGACACTCCCAAAAGGAATGCAAGACAGAATCAAGGTACAACTTGGAACCCCAAAAACCTAGGGGGAGAGAC
>JAULKM010082160.1:0-11552 GCA_032355605.1 Rubia tinctorum
CAATGAGGTTTGCAAATGGCGTTGTTTGTCTTTGTGAATTACTATTAAGAAGGAATGAATGTTGATCTTTGAAACACGAGTGATAACATTCCCCATATGCAATAAATGTGAATGAATGAGTGAATGAGTCTAGTATCTATAAGTGGTTTGGAAGTGGAAATCAATTGCCCCCAAAGCTTTGTTAATTGTTATTTTACCATCTTTTTAGTAGTTTACTTTGATAGTTGTGTTGTCTTTTAATTCATAACTTAGAAAACCAACCAAAAACCCCACTCTTTACATGCTTATATATATATATCTAGGCTTATATCCACTCCTAAATATATGAACCATTAGGAAAATCCCTCTTCTTTGTGGACGACCCCGACTTGCCAAACTATCTACTTAGTTATATTTAGTATGCATATTGGGCTTAAAAATAGTATCTTTGAGAGGTACGACGACAACGACCTCCCACTCTACCTGTAACCCTTCAGACTAACTCGTTGGCTTACTAGTGCATGTTCGATTATAACGTTAACAATGGAAACCTATGTGCACACACCCACATGGATCCGGACCCATTATTACCCCAAACACATCTAGGTGTCCCTCCTCGGGGGGTATCAATAGTGCAACAACATGAAAGTAGACTTCGCTGTGTGCTAACTAAGTGTGACAATCATGAAATTCACAAGAATATGAAGAACAAGCAAACATAATGATAAAAAAACACATAGAAATAGGTAGATCTAAGAAATCTCACAAAATAGAAAATAATACATGAACAAATTTGATCCCCAAGTTAATTAACTGCTCTCTAAGCATTGAACCCAAGTATTTTATTGGATTCAACACTTTTGGGCAAAAGAAAAATAAAGAGAAGAAATAAAAAGAACCTAGAGAGAAAGAAGAGTATTTTATCTCCTAGCCTACTCTTGAAGATGAAAAATGGGCATTAACCTTTAAACCCTAGAAGGAAAAGGTTTATATATATAGTAGTAGGGAATTGGGCCTTGAAAAATGCCAAAAAAAGGCCAAAAAACCCTAGCAGCCGCAATTTGCATGACCAGTGGTGAATGGCACGGTCCGTACATATCCGTGTAAACAGCTCATGCATCATGACATGGTCTGTGCGGCCTTGTACGACGCGGGCTGCATGGACAAACCCGGGCCGTGCGACCTCGTCCAAGGCGGGGCGCACATACCTGCATAAGCCGTGGGCTGGTGCTTCCTCTGGAACTTCTGATTCCCAAGCCCTGTGTCGTTTAGCGCAACGTTAGATGGAATGAATTTTTACTTAGAAAATAAGTGCGGCCCGTGATGTTTTTCTCAACCCGTGGATAGTCTTAACTTTTGGGACTTGGAACAGCACGGGCCCTGTAAAACATAGCGGCCCGTTCCCATACATAGCCATTTGGAGGTGAATTTGATACCCTCATGCAACGGCCCGTGTAAGGTCCTTTACACGACATGTGTAAATTTGCACAGGCCGTGCAAGCCACTTTGCACGGCCTACATGGATAGTTTTTGGCTCGTGCATGGACCATGTCGGTCGACTGATATGTTTCCTCCGCTATGGATGAACTTCTAATCCAATTTGAGAGTTCTTGTAGTCGATTTTATAGTGCTCGATAAGACAAATTTAATGGTTCCAACCGCAAAGGCTGATTCTTCTAGGATCATTCCCAAAACTCCATGCAACTCTTGGACTACAATTCCTTCGATCTTGTGTGGCCTTCTTGAACTTCAAATCCACCTTTATAGGACTCAATTCCATCTACCACCAAACTTTGGAGTCCGTGGTCTTCAATCTACTACCATCCTTGCGAATGCCCTTCGATATCTTCTACCATCCTTGTGAATGGTCTTTTACAAAATGATGATGAAAAAGTACTCATGAGCAACCTACTAATAAGATCACAAAGGAATATCTAGGTGACCGTGAATACCAAGTGTCCATTAGCTTCTATTAAGTCTAAAAAGCTCGGAAATTAGACAAGAAAACCAATAATGGCCATCTAAATCCTTTGTCGTGTAAATATAACTAAGACTAGCAATCAACCAAACAAAACATGATAATAAATGTGTCAAATGCATCGGTTAACACATTCTTAAAGGTGAACATCACGTTAATAGAGACTTAGGGGTTTAAATGATAGTTTTTCAAAGTTCACAATTAGACGTCACCTCTAGTGTGTGTCAGGAGTAGAAAACATGGGGGTTTTTCATTTGTAAAGAGTTAAGCTAACAACTAAAATCATAAGCTATGATAGTAAGATAGACATAGTAATAACAGGCCTTGGGGGTATTTTCATCACATGATTAACATACATGATTTAATCCTAGACTTCTATTCATATTCAATAATTATATTTCTATCAATTTGGTATATCACATGATGTGAAGATATAATTCCCAAGGAACTCTCTCAGTCAGTCAGTCCGTGTAGGTTCTGTCCCCTCCTTAACATCTCACCTCCTCCACATATAACATATATGAGCGCTTACATGAAACAACTCTAGCTCTCACTACCAAGGTTAATAAGACCACAATGTTTTGTAGATTAAAACCAGTAGTAGAATGGATCATCATGACCTCTACCGTGAATAATAATCCTAAGCCCATATTGTGTCACTTAGGACATTAGTAACTCATGATAACTCCAGGTTCTTTTTAACACATAGTTTCCACAAATTAGGAATGCGTCCCTTGGTTATTAACCTATGACCCCAATCCAAAATTTAATACCACCTGAACTGATTGCTAGATGAACTCAATATCGTTTGAAAGCTAATCCAGTTACAAGAATATCCCATAACCACCTTGGTAGCTCCAAGGCTACAATATATTACCACCATGGTACTCACAAGGCTACAAATAAAGATAGTAATGTAATACTCCTCGGTCGTGTCCCTAGACTAAAAATCAATCATGAAAATAATCTAACTATGTGTAAATCCTAAACACATTTATCACAAAATCATAGAAAGAAGCATAAGCAAAATTAAACATGATATTTATAGAAAATGTAATGGACAAGAATCTTATAGACTCACAAATATAAAGTTAATACATGCTTATAAATATCCCCAAGTCATAAATTTAAACTACTAAAATAAAACCATAGCAATCAATGGATTAGAGGCCATGGAAAAAGGAATTGAATGAAAAAAAGAGAGAGAAGGAAAAGTGTTTTTACTTCTAATGAGCCACCTCCCTTAAAGCCTATAGGATAAGACCACTTTATAAGGCGAGAAGAGAGAGAAAGGTCCAAAAACCCAATGGTCAAACCCTAGTTAGCAAGGTGGCACTGGCTGTGCAGATTTACACGGATCATAAACTGAAACAATTTTAGGCTTCTTTTGAGAGGTATGAGCTGTGCCATTCTGCACGGGTGGTACTGTTGAGATTGGTTCTCCAGCCTCTCCTTGTAAGGGCCGTGCGAATTTTCATGGCCCGTATCCTGTGTACGTTCTTTCCTTCCCTTATGAGTAAGGGTCATGCCATTCTGCACGACCAGTATCCTGGCTTCACTCGTGGTCACTTCTGATGGCACTGTTTATGCCAAACTGCACGGTCCTTGCCTCTTTATATTTTCTAGAATCTTCCCTCCTTCTTGCGCACTCTTTGATCTTCTACCATTTAGCTCAATGACCACCATCCTTCTACCAATCTTGTAATTGGCCTCAAATCTACTACTATCCTTGTGGATGTCTTCTCTCATGAGTGATCTACAATTTAAAGCTTACAAAATAGGATCTAGATAAACATAAGGGAGAAATTCCATTAGATCTAACTTGGCTCACAAAATAGGGAAGTTAAACAAAAAAAACCAAAGAAGGTAGTTTTAACTCCCCATTGTGACTATCCATCAACAAAAACATAGTCAAAGAGATGTTAAATGCTCTAAGAAAACATGCATGTCACGTCTCATCAAATACCCCACATTTAAAATTTTACTTGTCCTCTGGTAAACAAGAACAAGGAAAGATCTAAGAGTATACTAAGCATACAATTTCCCAAAACACCCAACAATTTATTCCTAGGACTACCTAACCCTAGACACAAGAATGTAACCTCTCATATCCCAATCTAAGATGTCCTAAGCCACCAAATCATGCCATAATAATAATGGGGTATCATGTTCAAAAGAGAACAAGAGTTATCTTACTCTAGCCCAAAGATTACCAAAAGGCATAAACAAGAGAAGCATAATTTTTTCCCGTTTTCTCTCATTTTACCTAGGAGCCCTCTC
The DNA here is from genome assembly GCA_032355605.1 of Rubia tinctorum. NCBI lineage: Eukaryota > Viridiplantae > Streptophyta > Magnoliopsida > Gentianales > Rubiaceae > Rubia > Rubia tinctorum. The sequence goes on from JAULKM010082160.1 coordinate 4,238, forward strand.
GGGTTTTAATCCTATCATCTCATTTTCTTTCAAACCTCAGACCTAAACCTTTTTCTCACCTTTTATTTCTCATTTTTGCATAGGTTTCCAATTTAGGTTTTCAACATATCCGACCTTCCCAATTTTGCCTAAGTCGCCCTTTTTGTATTTTTGACTTAGCAGAATCCTTTTTTCATTCCCCCTCCCCTCCCAATATTTTTTTTTCATTTTTTGGATTATTCAAATGACACAAATTGCTCCAAAAGTGAGCTTCACAATACAAGAAACAAACAAACAAACACAAAACACCGCTAAGCAACATCTAAACCCATCCCCCACACTTAAACTTTGCATGGTTCTCAATGCAAAATGATGTGAGAGAGCAAGTAGAAAAATTGGTAAGGAAGTTCTTAGGATGGAAATGTGAGTACATATATTACGCCTAGTGACATGAACTTCAACTCCCATGAAATTCAACTTCAAATTTGACCGTTCCCCGTAAAATAACATTAAACCAAGTGTAATCTGGCAACAAATATTCTAAAATAAGAAAATTTTAAAAAATAAAAAGCTCAAAGTACCACAAAGTGGTATATTTAGTGTCGTCCTCACGAATTATTCCCTCAAGAAGATTCATTCATAGATCGGGTCTTTAAGGGTGAGATCCTCCTCGAATGACTCCAAAGTTCCCATGTCAAGGTAGGTCTTCAATCATTGCCCATTGATCTTTATCTTCTGGCCATGTTTCTCAACTTCCATTTCTATTGCTCCGTGGGGGAAATATTTCTACATGAAATTTGGATCCGTCTACCTTGAGCATAATTAACCTTGAAAAAGTTAGAGTCGAGATTGAAAAAGAAGGACCTTTTGTCCTACCATGAAGTCCTTCCTCACGATTCTTTTATCGTGCCATGTTTTTGCCTTTCCCTTGTAAATTTTGCATTATCATAGGAGTTGCGTCGAATATTTTTAAGTTCTTGGATTTGTAACTTCCTATGTACTCCAAATTCACCTAGGTTAATATTTAGGCTTCTAATGCCTAATATGCTTTGTGCTTGAGTTCAACCAGAGGTGTCATGCCTTTCTAAAATGAAGACAAAAAGGTGACCTACCCATCGGGGTCTTATAGAAGGTCTGATATGCCCAAAGTGCATCATCTAGCCGGGTGCTCCAATATTTTCTCAACGGATTTACCATTTTCTCAAGTATAGCTTTAATTTCTCAATTGGACAACTCATCTTGCCTATTTGTTTGAGGGTGGTAAGTGGAAGACATCTTGTGGATGACACCATATTTTTTCATCAAAGCTTCTATGATTTAATTGTAAAAATGAGTTCCCTTATCACTAATCACGGTTCAGGGAACCCCTAAACTGAGAGAAAATGTTGGCTCTAAGGAACTCCACCATTGATTTCAAGTCATCACTTTTTGTTGCCATAGCCTCCACTCATTTGGAAAAATAGTCTACGGCTAATAGGATATACATGTTCCCTCCCGAGCTTGGGAAAGGTCCCATGAAATTGATCCCGCACACATAAAAAATTTCACAAGGAATGAAGAGAGATTAAGGCATTTCATTTTTGGAGGAAATATTACCCGTCCTTAGAAACTTATTGAAAGATTGGTAAAATTTTAATGTGTGCCCAATAAAGGTTGTTCTCCAAAATTTTTCTAATGGTCCTCTTGTGCCCAATATGACCACCACAAGTAAAAGAATTGAAAAATGTAAGGAAGGATTTCACTTCACTATCGGAAATGCATCCCCTAACCCCCTTGATCAGAGCAATGCTTCCATAGGTAAGGATAATCTCATACATATTTCTTCACTTCACTCATCAACTTGTCTCATTTTGCCTTCTTGTAAGAAGGGGGAAATTGGCTCGTGACTAGGTAGTTGACTAAATTGGCACACCAAGGTTGGCTAGTTGTCACCCCAAACCAATGTTTGCAGGGAAAACCTTCCCGAATGGGTTCCAACTTAGGATTTTCTTTAGCATGGATCTAAATGTTGGGGGGGACACCAACCTACTCAAGTGATCGGCTACCACATTTTCACTACCCTTTTTGTGTCTCACCTCTAGTTCAAGCTCACTTAAAAGGATGATCCTCCTAATCAACATAGGTTTTACTTCCTTCTTAGTCAACAAGTAGAGAAGAGTCGCATGATCCGTGTAAAGAATGACCCTTGCACCGAGCAAGTGGGGTATAAACTTTTCAAGTGCAAATACAGCAGCCAACAACTCTTTCTCGGTTGTGGAATAATTGTGTTTCGCATCATTGAGAGTTTCCGAGACAGAGTATATTGCATGTGGTATTCTCCCTACATGATCGAAGTTCAAAGATAAAGATTTATAGTGTTTCTGCTATTCTTAATCCTATTCACATTAAGGTAGATAGTGGAAGGTCCAAGTGTCGTCCATAGAGATACAAGGGTTTAAAGGACAGCGTCACAAAGTTCACCCTTGGGTGTCACTCCAAGTGTGTGTTAGGAATAACAAGCATAACAAGGGGATGGGGGGGGGATTGTGTTGAGATTATTTACGACTACTAGCATAAAACTACAACAAAATTAAGATAATTATAACCAGCCTTGGCAGTATTTTCATCACATGATTAAAAGATTTGATCCTAGAATTCTATTCACATAAGGGATCTATAATTCTTTTTAGTGCCATATCACACAATGTAGAGATGTTAATTCCCCAGGAACTACCCTGGTCTATCACATCATTTCTACCCCCTCCTTAACATCTCTCATCGTCTACATATAGCTAGAGGTGTGCTCAACCACTAACCACCTGTAACCCTTACTACTGTGGCTAATAGGCCTCTATTTAAAGGAACCATGCCTTACATAAGTCATAACTGTTAGACATGGTAGTAGCATGGATCGTAGGGGACCTCTACCATGAATACCCATCCTAAGTCCATTACTTAGAATAAATCAAAATAAGAAATTAAACTACAAATTAAGCACGATATTTAAAACATAGAGAAATATGATGAATCTAAAGAGTCTCACAAATCATGCTCACAAATAGCTACCCCAAGAAATAAACTACTCTACTAACATTATATCAATGGTAATCATTGGAATAAATGTCGTGAATCTTAGTAAATGTAGAGAGAAGAGAAAGAATCCTAGAGAGAATTCTCCCAGCCTCCCTTCCTACTAAACACTTTAAATGAAACTAACTATGGCTACTTACTACTTATTAAACCCTAGGAGGCTGAAGCCCATATATATAGGGTAAGATAAATTGGCCTAAAAAGCCCAAGTTGAAAAATCCTAGTGCCAGCGTGGCACGAGGCCATGCAGTAATGCATGGCATGACCAGCATAACGCGTGTAGTATTACACTGGATGTCAACTGGAAGATCGTTCCTATGAAAATGATTTGACGGGCCGTGAATTTTTTCATGGCCCATCATCTGGGACCTATATACCCTTCTTCTAAGTGCACGTGACGCACATATTTGCACATCCCATCAGCTGGGTCTTGGTCTTCAACTTTTCTTTGTGACTGCGCGGCCTGTCCTCTGGGACCTTTTTGTAACACGGACCGATGACATGGGCCATACTATTTTACACAGCCCGTTCACTTTTTTCAACGCTTCTGAACTTAGATTTCTTTCTTCCGGCCTTTATTTTATACCTTGTTTTGATTTGTGGCCTTCGGTCTTCTAACAATTTTGCAAGTGGCATTCATTCATCTACTCTGAAGTGCTTATGAACAATCTACAAATAAGCTCACAAAACAAAATCCAGAAGCTCGTAAGGCCAAAAATCCATTAGGCTCATATTAGGCTAGAAAATGAGGGGTTTAGATAAGAAAAACTAACAATGGTCACCTGAACCCCTTGTGATCTAAAGCCTATCTAAACCTAGAAATTTATGCACAAAAACATAACAAAAGAGATATTAAATTAAGAAATACATGCATTTGATATCTCATCAATCGTCATTAGGAAAATTATTTTTTTGTCACATCCTTTTCTATTTAGCTCAATTCGCCACAAATGCAATTACAGACAATTAACAACGAAAGATACTATAAAATTCCAATTAAAGGCCTATGTTGCAACATGAATAATCTATTACATAATAGAATGGTTATCATCTACTATAGAATGGTCTTGCAAGCTTGAACCAAACTCACCGAACAAAATTGATCGGCTGAAATCAGTGCCCTAACCTAAATCGGTCATAGTATAAGTGTCACTCTTGGAATTTCTCGAGAGATAATCCAATAATACATATTTTGTTACATATACACTTTCCTTATTTTAAAAAAATCTCCCTAGAAATGAGATTGCTAAAGCACTTTTACTAAAAATCTTGCCACTCTCAATTTAACCTGTTAACTCCTTAACTAAACTAGAAGAGTTAAGACCAGTATTTTTGAAAGGCAAAATGATTTTTCGTAAGTGTATTGGATTACTTTTCTATTCATGAACTGCCTATGATCAGATGCCATAGGATACCTGAATAAATGGTCTTAAGGCCTATTTGATCAAATAACTAATCTCACAAGCCCAAAATATCAAAACGGACCAAGATCTACTAATCTAACTGAAATCCTTGGGCTGGAAACTGGAAAATCCGTTGTTAAATAGTTTTGACTTGGATTTCTCCTACACCACCCTTGGTCAGGAGATTAGAAGTCATGCTAATTTTTTTAATGTCAAAGGTCGCCGAAAAATCCTAGATAGGCATAGACGGTTTCATCTAATACATAAAAAAAAATAACTCATTTTCATTCGGTTTGTAATTAAAAAAGTAAACAACAAAAACTAAATTAAATTAAATAACAGAAATAAATAATTAAAAGCCTCACATCACAAAAAAGAAAAAAAATGAAAATTAGAAAAAGAAAATAAAAGAGAAATACCCCTCCATTCACCATGACCTTGCCCGAAAACTTTTTAAAAATGGTGAACTCGTTGGAAAACTTCTGGAAACCAGATCTAATGGTAGATTGCTAGGTTTAGGTGAGTTGCATTATGAAGGGTTTAGATGACCGCTTGTGGTCTTCATATCTAAATCCCTTATTTTTTAGCTTACCTTAGAGCTAATGGATACTATGTCCTTATGAGCATTTAGATTCTATTTTGTGAGCTTATTTGTAGATAACTGGTTAGAAATTTGGAGCAGTTTAGAATAGGCTATTCATGAGAATGTAGAAGATAGTTGAAGGCCAGATCGAAAGCCAAAAAATTAAACGTAGAAGTAGATGGGATGCGCTGAAGAAAAAGAGTCAAAGTCAGGAAGGAAGTGAAGACTGGAATGGCCCGTGTACATTTACACAACTCACGCCAAAAAAATTGCCGGATGTGACTAAGTTCCATCACGGGCCATGTGCTTTTACATTGCTCGTACCTCCAGATGGTGAAGATCCAGACCTCCAGTCCGTGCCTGACAACCAATTACATGGCCACACAATCAGTAGCCAAAGAGAATGAATCCAGATTGTGGCCTGCGTGCTTTTGCATGGGCCGCACTGGTCAGACCTCCAGAAATGCTCTTCAGTCGGCGGCCCATGTACCTTTGCATTGACCGCTCGCTCATTTTGACCGAGGAAGCCTCCAGTATGTGACCCCTGTACTTTTGCACGGGCCTTGTGCTATTGCACAGCCCGTGCCGATGTGGCTGCGTGGGTTTGTCCTTTGTTTTGGGCTTTTCTATGGCCCATTTTTGCCTACTATATAAGTAGCCACTAGTCTACTAGGGTTGGTAACTTTCATTATTGTAATTCTAATTCCCATATCTAAGAGAAGGAAGAAAGAGAAATGGGTTAACTCTTCTCTTCTCTTCTCATCTCATTTATTATTTCTAGTTTATGTCTAAGGCATTGAATCTAATGATTGTATTAGGTTCAATGTGCTTAGAGCATGTATAGTGGGGGGTTCAGAGCGGACTTAGTTAGAAATTGACATCAAACTGAGACCGAAAACCCCCACAGTGGGGGGGGGGGGGGGGCTCGGAGCGGGCTGCATTCAATGAGCCCATCCCTCCGTCTCCATTAATCAAGCCCGCCCAGTGGTTAATTCAAGGCAAGCCATGTGCTGCCCTGGCCCGCGCGTCAGCTCGGTCCAATTCCTTGATGGTCTAATGCCACGTGGCATGCCTTGATTGGTCCACGTGGCAACATGCATGCCACTTTTTCTTTTCTAATTTTTTTTAACCTGATGGGACATGTGGCCAAGTCAAATGTGTGCCATGTGTCCCAAGCTATTTTTATATAAAAAATTGTAGATGAAAATTTTGAAAATATTTTTTTGCTATATAAAAAAAATCAAAAATAGAAAAAATCCCAAAAAGATCTGATTTTTTATTTTTATAAATTTAAATTAGACTTTGGTTCTTTTTAAAAATTGAAATTACATTCTTCTTAAAAAATATGGTTATTTTTAATTCTGGTTCATAAATAATTTTTAAAGTTGAAATTATTTTTAAATATTAAATTTTAAAAAATGAAATTATATTCAAAAATTACAAATGCATTATTAAATTTCACATTTCAATTTATTTTGGTAGGTAAATTTATTTAAATTAAATATTGCTAGTAAAATTAATTTAGTAGGATAGAGAAAACTAAGTAGGGTTCATGAAGTGGTCTCAAAGTGGTTTCAACCATTGTGGAGGGAAAAATAGAGTGGTTTCTTTGTGGTTTCAGTGTCTGAGGTGGAAGAGAGAGATTGGTTATTTAATGAACTGAAACCACAAGAGCGAGCTCAAAGCGGTTTTACCATTGTACATGGTCTTAGAGTAATTTATTACTTGGGGTTTTTTTGTATTCATGACTAGATGATGATTTTGTGAGGTTTTTAGATTTCCCTATCGCTATGTTCTATAAATATTGGTGTTTTATTTATATGTTATATTTTTATAAGATGCATACTATGTATGTTTTATGATGCACCTGTAGTTTCATATGTAATATGCCATCGTGCCGGGCTTGTATTGCTATCTTTGGAGTTTTGGGTTAGGGCTATTGTAAGCTCATAAGTATTGGCAAAGGGAGTGCAAGCATGTTGATCGAGAGTAACGTTCCAATCGTTATACTTTAACCTGATTGGATCATCGTGTAATAATAATTCATGTTAGGGAGGATAGATGCCCTAACGGGAGGAGCAAACCCTCATTGTACCCCAATAGTGTGATCATGATAATTTTTAGCAACTAGGGTTGTCATGTAGCGACCATAGTCATTTAAACACAAGATGCCGATTCCTTTGCTTCTATAGGCACAGGGATCAGTGTCCATAGTGGAGTGTAAAAGATGTATTATCCTTACACTCATATCTAACATTTTCTACCTATACAATACTTTGTT
>JAULKM010082170.1:0-27526 GCA_032355605.1 Rubia tinctorum
GCACAGTTTGGGCTACAGGACATGAGCATAGAACACCAAAGTGTTAAAAAAAACCATTATCTCTATTCGCCCTAAATCCTAATTACAAAACTCGAGTGAAGAACATGACATGGTTAGAACCTATCATCACAAGGGGGAGAAAGGAGAAATGCCCAATTGCAATTATTAACTCAAAAGGTAAAAAACATGCGAACCAAAGGCTAAAAACAAAGAAACAAACACCAACACCAATCCCAATCCCTCAAAGCAACAAGGGCTAACTACATAAAAATAAAAGGAACAAAAAGAATTACATGCAAACATAAAGGCTGCACCTTTACCCCTAAATTTTCACAATTCTTTTCAACAAACGATAAACAAATGCAAGTAGCAATTCTGACAAGATAAGGATTGCAAGAACTGCAAAAAAATAAAAAATAAACTCACGCCAAGAGGGGTTGGAATGGATGCAGTAGTGAAGCTGAAGAAGCTGCTCCACCGGAGGATACACTGGCCCTCTTGCACCACCGAGAGGCGGCGCCATCCTGGAAGAAGGAGGCGGCGGCGGAGGCTGGTGGTTGTGGTTATGGTTGTGGTTGTGATTATCCGTTTCCCCCATCTTTCCTCTGCAAACCTTAACTTCTCCAAACTTGGATATGAAATTCCTTCCCTTTTCACACTTCAATTTGGTACTCGTTCCCAAGAATCAAAGGAGAACCGACCTGAGGAGTGGTGCTATTATTATTTATAGTAAAGTACACGGCTAGAAATGGTTATCCACGTTACTCAAACTCTGTTTTTATTGCAGGAGTAAGAAAAAAACAATATCAAAATCGTAACTTTATGGTACAGAATTAATGAGTTTTCATTAAATATTAGAGATCAGATCAGCCCAGAAGCGTTTTCTGACAATTCATGAAAGGTCCAAATGAAGGGAAATGAAATGAGAACAGGGGTTTCTTACATTTACGCTAAAGGACCAGGAACATATGCATGTCCTAACTAAGGACATGTGTGGGACCCACCGACCTCGAGATACTGCTCCCAGGAGTACTAATATACTACTCGAAACAAAGCCCCTTCTTGATCCTCTCTATTACGACTTTGCCACCATTAGCCTGTTCTTTTCTTCAGCTTCATCATGTTTGCAGTCTTGTTTTAAGCCCAGAGATCAAACTATAATGATGTTGTTGGAAATGGGAAGGATTAAGATGTGATATCTGTTTTGACTAAAGAAAAAGAAGGGGATTTACTCGTGATTTTCAATGAAATTTCCTTGTAATGTCTTACCAAATTCATATAACCTTATTGATTGACATAACACTTTGGAATATTTTTGTTATCAAGCCCCCCACCATGGCCACCACCAACCTCTTTTTCGGCTAAATTTTAGAAAAACATGGATGTATATTACTCCCTCTCAGTTTCATAGAAAATGACTCAATTACTTTTGAATAATATTTTATGCAAGGTGGGTTGGAAGTGTAGATAGAAAATAATTGAAGGGTATTTTATGTATGGAAGAGTTGACTAATGAATTTAATCAATCATTTGAGTTATAATATATTAAATGCACAGACCCATTTTTTTACCATTTTATGTAAGAATTGAATTGAACCATTTTTTGTGGGACAGGAGAAAATAAAAATGAGCAATTTTCTATAAGACAGAGGGAGTAGTAGAATCAAGTGATAATATGACACTAACTTTAGGTTTAAAGTGTCAATATAACCCTGTAAAAAGAGAAAATGTCAATATAACTCTAACTTTATAATGTATGTGTCAATCTAATCTTGGGCGCTGTAGACTTCAATTGTCAACATGAGATTTGGCCAGAATTTAAGGAAATGACTAATTTAACCCTAAATAAAAAAATCACGGGCTTCGTTGAATTAATCTTTCTTCTTCACCCGTCATTGACAAGACATGAGGAGCGATTCGCCGATTTTTTATTCTTGAATCTTGATTTGACATGAAGAGTTGAGTGGTCTGAGAAGATCTTCAATTTGCCAAATTTTGATTCACCGAGAAGAGTTTTTGGGTCCCACGGGTGGCGGGAGAGAAGAAAGGGTGGTGGCGAAGAGAAAAAGGAATGGTGGTGGAGAAGGTGGTGGCAGAAGGGAAGAAGGGGTGGTGGTGAGAGTAGGTAGTGGGAGAGAGAAGAAGGGGTGGTGGCAGACAGTGGTGTGGTGGTCGTAGGCGGTGGTAAGGGTGTATTTTGAATAAGAAGAAAATGGGTAAAATGACCCTGCAAGGGTATTTTTGTTATTTCATCTCTGATGAGTCAATGCCGGAATAGTGACAAAAGGTATAATTGCACATTTTGTCATAAAATTAGAGTTATTTTGACATTTTCTCATTTTGCAGGGTTATATTGACACTTTCAGCCTAAACATATAGTTAAAAGGGTAAAAATCCCATAATTATATTATGAATAATGATTATATTTTATAATTTAAATACTAGTTGAACCATGAGCGATGCACAATTTAAAATAAGTGATCTAATTTATCATTTTTTATAAAAAAAAATTTTAATTTAATAAATGGGTATAGGATATAAATGAGTCTTTTATGTATAAATCATCAAATCAGAATTTCTTTTATGTTCGAAGCAAAACATATATCTATATTTCAATTGGCTTGAAAGATTTATGACAAAAAAATTTGAAATCAACATTCATAAATGTTGGGAAAACCGGTCAGCAGCTAGTATAACGAGTAGAATTGACATCCAATCTAACTAGTCTCTAACAATAATCAACACATTGCAAGGATATCTAAATTACACGCCAACTAGACTGGTCGTTTGTACTATTTACAGATTAAAGATGCAATAAAAATGTAATATCGCCCTCGGGGTACTAACTTGCTTCCCACGAAAATCATACCACTTGGCGGAGATGAGCGTATCAAACATCAATCATTGCGCCAAACAAGAATCTTCTTCAAACTGTAAACACTTTGAAAACCACAAACAGACGAATCCAAATAATTGGAACCCCAAAAGGAAAACACAAAGAAAATCACAAAAACATGATTTGTGCAACCAAATCGAGAAAAGTACATCGATCCAAACACCTAAATTGAGTTATTATCATGAACAAAACAATTTAATATATCAGGTTGAAAAACAAAACGAATGTATGGAGATAAATTTAACACTTATTCAATAACACAAGAACATCAATTAAAATAAACGCATGTTTCCCCATCTCCCCATATATTGGGAAGATGGAGAAAAAAACATGGGAAGATAGGGTTTTTTGAAAAAGGGATGCAGCAACAGAGTTAGAAAAGAGGGTTTTATAGATTTATGACAATTTTAATAGATCCATTTCGATCCTTCAAATTAATTCTTTAAAAAAAGCGTACACACAAAAGGATTTGTATTTTGTACACACCTGCGAAACAATATTTTTTACAATAAACAATCAAGTTAAATTTCTTAGTTTAGTAGGGTGATGAGACAAATTAGATGGAAATGAACCAGAGCTTTAGGAGAGGAGCAGTGAATATTTTTGTAACTAAACTGTCATTTTTTTTAACTGGGAAATTGTAGTAGAACTAATTTTTTATCTAATTGGCTTATCTCTCTAGCAATATAGTAACTTGGCAAGGAGGAATGTTAAGTCTGATACTTGCTACTGTGATAGGTTCAGGTTGTCTCGAATTCAGTGAAGATTTTTTTTATGATTGAAGAATGTTTTATCAATATATCTTTATTTCTTTTTGTCAAGTAGGTCATTGTTTAGAAATTAATCTTTGGTACTATATAAGTATATATAAATTGGTCTAAATCACATTTCTTCGTAACATATCACACAAATTGTAAACCCTATTAATTAATCTAATTAATATAGTATAAATGATTAAATTTTCTAACATTTTTCGATGATTTAAATTTAAAAGAAAAAAAGTTAAAACACCGATTTTAAATTTTATGAACAACAAAATTGTATGAGACAGCTGGCTCTGTGTTTTTAAATTTTAACAGGACAATTGAATGAACCAAATAAAGAATTGTTGAAAACCAAATTAGAATGATCATAACTTGGGTGAAGCGATGTCAGGAAAGAATTTGAATGTTTGTAATCAACACTTAAAGAACAGGATCTAACTAATGCAAAGTACTTATAATCGACAACTGATACCATAATCAAACGGTATGATAAACAACAAAAGCGTATTTTCAAAACATATAAAAAACAACATATTCGTCAAAATACCTAAAATTAAACAAACTAAATTGTGGATGCTCTACAATTCATTTTTATATAAAAGGTCGCATTTCAATGAATACTATATAATTCATTTCATAAAAGTTGTATTTTTCGTAAGTTACCAAAGGCTATATTTGTAAACTCTATAATCCATTTTATCAAACGTCGTATTTTCATAAGGAAAAAGTCTCAAGAAAGTTGATGTCCCTAAGTTTATAGATAAACCACTTTATTTTTAAACTTAACAACTATATTTCTTTTAATTTACATATTGTACTTTATAAGTTAATACATGTAATAAGATGTGTTTTAATGTGGAAATATAAAAAATTAAAATATAAAATTAAAATATTTAACTTAGAAATACTTTATTTAAATTTAAAAGTCCAGAGTTTAATTTAACAAATACAATGTAAGAGTTCAAATTTAAAGTGGACTGTCTATAATTTAAAGACATGCCACCTGCCACAAGATCTACTTTATTATAAGTTATTGAATTGAAAATTTAAACAATTTAAACAAAATTTATTTTTATAAAATGTGGTATTTTTATAATTTTATACTTTTTTAAATACTGTAATTTTGAAACTGAATAATGTATACTTCCGTCTATCTTTAATTTGCAATTGCACTATTTATTTAATCAAACTTGACTAAGTTTAAGTATAAAATTCTATTAATATATAAGTAATGATTTAATCATGTGGAATATTTTTATATTCGTCTTAATGTTATTTTATGAATACTAATTTTTTATAATGTTTAATTGTAAATAATAAAATATATTAATGGTCAAACATATTATGAATCAACTAACAAACGTCAAAGCGTGCAAGTTAATCCGGGACAGAGGGAGTATTTCAATGTAAATATTATTTTATTTTTACAATACGAATCATATGATAATAAAATTACAATTAATTAAAAACATAAGCCAATGAATTTTTTTCTTCAAATTAGGTAGAGATCGCGAACCAGACTCCAAAACAATGGCCCCAAAACAAGTATATCGAATAACACATAACCATGTGATCAATTACTCTCACAATTACTCTCACAATATTCACACACCAACAAATATTCTGTCACAACGGGCTTCCGCCGGCGACATCTTCTAATTCGAAACTCCAGAATCTGCCATCCTCAGATGGTGGCAGCAGTTCTTCTCCGGCAAGAACCGTTTCGACCACTTCCGAGAGAGCTTCATTTTAATTAACATCGCGAGTTTCAGATCAAACCATCCGACTTCACTAAAAAGATTTGAGAAAGAGGTGTCTTTTCATTCACACACTCACTAGTATATATAAGATTGCAGTCTACATGAAAGAATGATTTCCCGTGAATATTATTATTGATGATCAGAAGAATAAATAGAGTACAAAACATGAAGGTAGAAGAGTTCAAGTATAACTCTTAAACAAAATAGAATCAAATCTAATTTTCTAATTGATTTAGTCTAACAAAAATACTTAGTTAAACAACTTTATTTAGTATTTTGACCATTTATCTTTCGATATACATTTTCTATTTATTTTATACATAAAGGCTATTATATTGTAATTTGATTTTTAGCGCGTTTATGATATCTCTTTGGGGACTGATGTTAGCATTTGGGCAACTAATGTAAGTTTTCAGACAATTAGATGTAAGTCTTCGGGCGATTCAACCAATTTTTGACTAACATCTAAATTTAATGAAAGGAGACCGACGTTTCAAAGAGAAAAAAAACTTTAATAATAGAGGTCAATAGCATTGGTGTATGACTTCAATTTGATGTGTCGGTCGGTCGGTCAATACCATTGGTGTATGACTTCAATTTGATGTGTCGGTGACCGAGGTTTTCTACATCTTGCTGTAATCAATGGGCATTCGACCTCGCTACAACCTTCTTTTAGTAGTAATTACCAGCTTTTGATGCCTTTTTTTCTGCTTTTAAAGCCTCTTTCCCAGCAAAACAAGAAAGGGTTATTCATTTTCTAATATTGACTCCCTTTGACTATAAAATTTTTCAAGGTATGTTTGACTATCAATAACTTTAATTTCAAGGTATGTGTGGTATCTTTTGATTCTCCGTAACATGTAGTTTTCAAAAAGTAAAATATTATAATCCATTATTGTATGAAATGAAAGTTATCGGTGGTCAAACATACCCTGAAAAAATTTCAGAAAAAAAGGAGTCATTGTTAAGAAACCAGAGGGAGTATGTTTCTTGCTTAAATGCCTGGGGATCTGAAATCTTTGCATCTATCATTAACATGTACCCACTTTTTTTTTTGACTTGTTTCTTTTATATTGGCACACTTTTCATTTGTTGTATGATTCATTCAATTTCATCCACTCATTCTACTTTTTACATTCTACATTCAATTTCATCCACTCATTTTCTTCACCTAAATCTAACCACTTAAACTTATAGTGCAACTTATAAAGAAACGGAGGGAGTAAATTTCCGTTTTACTTTAATTTAATAAAGACCATTTTATCTGTATTTTGATTTAATAAAAAATTAAATGATTAATTTAGTTTTGTTCTATTATTCTTAATTTTAATCACTATACTCCCTCCGTTTTTCTATTTATGACAACATAGGTTTATATGTTTGGATTTAGATGAAAAAAATGAATTGATGAAATTGAATGTAGAAAGTAAAAAAGTAGAATGAGTGGATGAAATTGAAGGAATCTTGCCAAGAATGGAAAGAGTGTCAAATAAAAGAATACATTCATTTATATATTAAGTGTGTCATAAATAACAAAACAGGTGGAATATTTAATTTCATTTCAACTAGAGATTAGTTCGGAACAATATAGTTTAAGTAGAAATATACGTGTCAAGATTTTATATGGTGATAGCTGATACGTGTTGTGAAAGATTGAGATCAGGTTTCAACTAGCAATAATTTTTCATTAAAATTGTTTTATCTAAAAAATAAACTGAAATGGCTAAAAGAATATTCAAAGAAACTAACAAAAAATTGCAGAATACCCAACTTTTTGAGGCGTGATAAAACTTGACTAGATGTTAAAAAAAAAACTTGACTAGATGATTCACGACTCATTTTACCACTAAGTTTTTCTCATAAATGGTAGCTTGGCAAATACCAGAAGCTCTTTTTTTTCGGTTGAAGATTTTACTATTATGGATATAGCTAGCCGTTTCATGTTGATTTTTTTTCTTTTGAAAAATTATACTATTGGCCTTTTGAAATTATATTATCCACAAATTTTTAATGTGTCTCGGGTAGCAAGTAGTACTCCTCTTAGATTTCATATATTACCGTGTACGTGTACTTCAGTTCAATTTAATTAAATTCAATCAAAATTTAAACCTAATTTAATCACAATATTAATATTATTTTATTTATTTATTTTAATTTTGTTCAATCCAGTTCAGTTTATATAAGGTTCATAGCGTGGATTTACAAAACAAAGTTGATAAAAGTTGCTTGCAAATAAAGATCCTAATGCTTTATTTAATTTGGGATTATGACAATAAAAAAATCAAAATCGTCTTTATATGCCTATCTATCAGAATCATCGTCTACATATGCCTAGCTATCAGAATCATCATATAGACCTGTATTCTATAAATTATCTGGATTTTAATTCAATTCACTTTAAATCATTTCAGTCAATTTAGTAAAAATTAATCATGGTAAACTTTAGATTTATTTAGTCATATTAGTACTATTTTACAACCGATAGAATGCAAAACCCACAAATAATGGTGGCTGTATATATATAGTGAGTACAAAGGGTATACAAGACCTAAACAAATATGGAACAAGATATATACAAAACCAATCAGAAAGGGTATTCATTTCTTATCCTGATTCTATATCAATTATATTTCGATTGCCCCCATCAAGCGAAGCATAAGACTGGTCGCAACGAAAAACTTGGAAAGTAAGCACTCAAACCGAGGACGAGGTAACCCCTTTGTAAAGATGTCAGCAAGTTGCAAGTCAGTAGAAACATGAGCAACCTTGAACATGTCAAAAGACATCATCTCACGCACAAAATGATAATCAATATCAATGTGCTTGGCTCTCTTATGCAAAATCAAATTTTGAGCAAGAAAGAGAGCACTATTATTATCAGACAGCAAAACAGGAGGCGCATAGGTCGATACATGTAAATCTCGAAGAAGATTTATCAACCAATCTAGTTCTGCAGCAGCGTTGCCCATAGCATGGTATTTTGATTCTGAACTAGAATAAGAGACCGTAGCTTGCTTCTTTACACTCCACGAAACCAGGTTACCACCAGGGAAAATGACATTACCATATGTATGTCTACGAGTCTCAATAAAATGAGCCCAATCAACATTAGAATAGCCAAGAGTAAAGCGGACGAATTTGCGAGAAACTGAAGCCCATAGTGGAGAGTACCACACACATAGCACAAAATTAAAGTAACAGCTTGAAAATAGTCATTAGTAAGAGATTGCATGTATTGTCTGGACGTGTTCACAACATAGGACAAATTGGGACGTGTTACCAACAGATACTGAAGTGCACCAACCAAAAATTAATAAATTGTGGGATTTTCGAACGGCTTACCGGAAGAGCTTACAAGCTACGAAAAAACCACAAAAGGAATGGCAACGGGCGCATAATCCTTCATCCTACCGCACGATAAAATGTCATTTGCATATCTGGCCTGACCAAGGAATAAGCCATCGGAAGTATGAACAACCTCCAAACCCAAGAAATACTGCAGAGTTCCGAGATCAGTAATCTTGAATTCCTGATTAACTCGATCAATAAACTTCCGAATGAGACGACCATCATTCCCAGTGAGAATAATGCCATCAACATAAACCAACAAGTAGAGAAGAGAGGCACCCTGTGAAAAGACAAATGATACGTATCGGAAGAACTACATACAAACCCCAGTCCAATAAAAAAGAGCTAAAACTATGAACCAAGCGTGGGGAGCTTGATTCAATACATAAAATCGCCTTGTGTAGATGACAAACAAACTCTAGACACGTGGGGTCTTTGTATCCAGCATGCTACTCTATATAAACCAGAGAGTCGAGAAAGCCATTTAAAAATGCATCCTTAATATTGAGCTATCGTAAGGGCCAATTACGTGTAACAACCAAAGATAAAACAGTACGAAGAGTAGAAACCTTCACCACAAGACTAAAAGTATGATCATAATCAAAACCAGGAAATTGCGAAAAACTCCAAACAACTAACCTCGCTTTATGCCTGTCTAGCGAGCCATCAACCTTATACTCCAAACAATAAACCCATTTTGAACCAACAACATTTGCATTAGATGGAGGACGAACCAAATCCACGTCTGCTGAGTGTAATAAACCTCCTTCTCGGAATCCATGGCAGCAACCCATTCAGGATCCTTAACAGTCGGGCGATGACTTTGAGACTCGGTCTTAGCAAATAAAATACTCAGTAAATCAGAAATATCATAGTCTGAAAAATCTTTGTACATGAGAGAGCCTGTACGAAATCGAGTACCATTGGATGATGAAAAAAGGGAACTGATGTCAGAGTTGTTGCAGAACCAGCCGAGAGAAGCCGACGACGATGGCCGTATGGGAGAGCCAGCAGACGAAGGCACTATTGGAGGTTGAACCGTTGGAGCCGCGACAGGTATTGTTGGTGGCGCTACTGATGGAGCATGGTTTAGTGATTTGACGGTGAGCTGGGCACATGCGGCACATGCGATGACATTGTTGCCGGCACATCGAGCTGCTGGTCTGCGTGAAGCGGACATAAACAATTTTAAAATTAAATCCGAGCTCTCCCTGCAGACTGTAAATCATAATTATCCAAAATAATGGGCAATTTTGCTGAAGATAATGGCTCAAACACCTCTGAAGGCACATACGAAGGTTCCAATAATACAGAAACATCAAGTGAAGAAGGATCAATGGTAGTACCAGTGCGGGTCACCAAAAAAAGTATCTCATCAAACCGAGTATGACGAATGATGTACTACTTTTTCATAAGAGGATCAAGACAATGATAACCTTTGTACTACAAATTGTAACCCAAAAATATACAGGACATACTTCGAGTTGCCAACTTATGTGCAACATAAGGGCGTAAATACGAAAAAAACTCGATAGCTAAATTGATGAAAATTGGAGTAGTCAGGAGTCATACCAAAAATAACTGAGAGCGCAGACCGACCAGATAAAAGCGGCAATGGCAGCATGTTGATGATGTAGACTGTTGTAGAAAAAGTATCATACCAAAATGAATGATGAAGGTTGGAACGAAAGAGCATCAAAAATCATGTCTCAGTGATGTGACGATGCTTCCGCTCTGCACGACCACTTTGTATAGGAGTGTATGGACATAAAAGCTGATGATGAATGCCCTTAGATGCAAAATGTGATTACATGCGATGATTCAGAAGCTCGGTTCCACCATCACTTTGAAATACTTTAATGGTCGTAGAAAACTAGTTCTCAACAAGAGCCTCAAAATGCATATACCTCCACAAAATCATACTTTCGTAGCAGAGGATATAACCAGGTGAACCGAGAAAAATCATCAACAAAAATGATATGATAAAAGTAACTGGCACGAGAGATGACGAGAGAGGGTCCTCAAAGATCACAATGAACTAAATCAAGTATGCGTGGTGCATGTTTTAAATTATCACAAAAAGAAAGATGCTTACCTTTAGCCATCTCACAAGAGGGACAAAATTGAGGCTTAGGCAGCAAACTAGTAACTGACAAACATCCAGACTTGCTCAAAGAAAAAATGATGTTGTGAGGGAGCATGGCCCAATCTATTATGCCAAAGTTCAAAAGATGTTTTAGAAGCTCTCGATGCAACAAAAGTAGATAAAACAGCACCACCAAAATCCAGAACATATAAACCCTCATCACGATTGCCTTTGCCAATAACATCACTAGTAAACTTGCTCAAAATAGTGAAAGAAAAATCATCAAAGCAAATAACAACATTCATATCCCAAGTCAACTTGCTTATAGATAGCAAAATTTTAGTAATTTTTGGAACAATCAAAACATTAGACAATGATAGGGAATCAGAGACCCGAGAGTGACCAACATGCGTAATGGGAAGGGTAGAAACATTACCAAAAATAACACGGTTGTTACCAGAATAACGAGTCACGTGATCAAGAGAGGACTAAGAAGACGTCATGCGGTTGGTTGCACTAGAATCAACTATCCAACGAGCATGCGGTGGAGAAGCAGGGGATGAGGCTCGAGAGACCAAATGAGAACAAATAGAGGCAACATGATCAAATTTCTTACACCACTGACACTGCAACTGATACCATTCACCGTGTAATTTAGAGCAAGAAGAAACAATATGACCCAAAACATCACACCACTGACATCGTGATGGTCAAGAAAAGCCATAATAGCAATAAAATAAATAGATAAATAATAATAATTAAATCTGTTGTGGAGGACCTTGCGTGATGTGCAAAAGCAGCAAGAGGCAAAATCTGGCGCATGAAAGAGTGCGCGCCAGAAAGTGGAACGGCGTCTAATGGTGCCACCGTATTCCGGCTCTCATACGGCCGTCGTCGTTGGCTTCTCCCGACCATTTTCTTTTCTTATCTTAATTTTAAATCAATTATATCTATATTAATGACATGATAAATTTAATTTAGTTTAGTTCAGTTCAATTCAATTCAATTCAGATAGGCTCTATATAAAATGGCCAACATATTGATCAAAATAACCTACGGTAGACTTCTTAAATCTGTCTAATTTGATACACTCTGTATTTAATCATCAATACCTCTATTTTATTTTATTTTTAGATCTGTCTAATTTGATACATTTTTTTATTTAATCATCAATACCTCTATTTTACATTATTTTGATCGATAATACCTCTATAACTATATCACAATTGGTGAGAACATGAACATAAATGCCACTCTCACAATTAGTTAAGCTGTATCCAGTGTAATGTTCATTTATTGTTTATTGTAAGTTGGCATGTCGATTTAACCTTTTCAAATCAAATATTACTGATATTTATAATAGTACTACGAGTATATAGTTATTATTATTTTGATTTATTAAATTAGATAATTTTCTTTTCAATATAGCTGCAACTTAAAATAGCTCAGTCTGTCCAATCAGTACATTTTAAATAATTACTTCTGTTCATTTGATTAATTTCAGTTCAATTCAAAATGAAAAGAACATGACTTTAGTTTTCATCTTTAAAATATGTACTATAAAAAATTTAGTCCAATTCAATACATTTTAGATTAAACGAATTTAATTTAATAAAACTTAATTTAAATATAATAATTATTATTATTATTTTACTATACTATACTTTTTTCCAGTTTGAGTCATTCAATTCAATTGATTTTTAAAAAAATAAGATAAAATTATAGGATATTTGAGATTGTAAAGTCCAGATTTATTTAATTGACAATTTGTGGAACTAATACAAATATGGAATTGTTATGTTGAAACATCAAAGAAGGTAATTTCGGAGATATATGGCAGGATGAATGATATGAATCTCCTTGCAAAAACTCTGGACTGCGGAATTTGAATCTTTGACCGAATGAAGGGATTTGCAAACCCTCAATTGGCCGCACGAAATTCAAGAACCTAGCCCTTAGGGTGCTTTCAATGTTGACTTGCTCACTAACTAGCCCACGAGATTAGTTCACAAGGTTATTTATACTTAATTAACTCGGAGGATTAAGCAACAATGAAAATAGCTCGCAATTCTGAATATATGATTGATAAAAAGATGAGGAACAAGCTTGGCCAACCCCTCTATTTATAGGGTAAATCTCGGCCAAAAAACCCTAATAAAAAATAGAAACTGAATCGACTTATAACAATTTTGAGATATCTAACTAAAACTCCAAAAATAAATGGTAATCTGGTTGAATTCTTCAAGAAAGTCACCTTGAAGAATATTACCTTATCTAATCTTACCAAATTTAATTCTAATCAAAATGAAACTGAATATTCTAAAACCCTATAATTTTGAAAATCAGCTCTTCAATCCCCACATGGCCGAACTCTTCACTAAAAATTCAAAATGAAATAAATTTTCAATAGTTTACAAAGATCACAATATCTCGTTAAAAATTCGGTGGGAAAAAAGAGTATAATGTTTTTCATGCCGTCTTCAATTTATAGACAAACTTGAATAATTAATCCAAACCCTAACCGATTTATTCTTGAGTTTTTCATCATGAAGTTGATCAATCAAAGCATTCAATGCAGCATTTCTAAGTTTCGTTTTTGACCTAGTCATCGGACCAACCATGTCACTTAGAAGATCCTGAACATAACCCTTGAATGTTTGATCAAGTCGTGGAATGTCCATGTCTTCATTTATGGTGGTAGTAGTCTTGACATCTCCATCAATGAGTTGTAATCCAAGATGCTATGTTTCGTCCAGAAGGTTTTTGTTTGAAGAATATTTCAATTCTTATATTTATGGGATTAAATTAGATTTATGGACTTGGAATTGATATGCGATATTCGGCTATGGTTAAAATATGGACGAAATATCCTAATTTCTTATTTCAAGATATTAGATTTGGTAATTCCTATATCGAAGAGATTTGATTGTTATCAGAATATTTTGTTGGAGTTGGAATTCCATTACACAAGAAACTTGTTACGTGCGACTACATTCTAGCTGAACTACTTCCGGATTTAATTGGCAAAAATCTACATTCAGATTTTTGCATATTCATAGTAGCCGAGAGCTTATAGTCTGTGTTCCGACATGATCAAAACCTATTGATCAAAGTTCAGAATCGCATGTCTTAACTCCCCAGGAGGAGGAGATCCATCATCGACGAATTTCGAGGTCAAATGGAGTCTGATCAAGGCGGATCGGTAGCAAGAGAAGTTTGCAAAATATGCTGTAATTAAAAAAAGGTATAGTTGTATGGTGTGCATTGTACAATATTTTTCTGATTAATGGATTTATTCTGAAATGGTCTAGGCCCCACAAACGTAGGTAATTTTCACCAAACTGCGTAACCAAGTCCGTGTGTTCTTACATATTATCTCTATTTCATTGGATGTGGCACCATAGCTCTAGGTGCTTGGATTTATGTGAATGAAATGAGTGGATGAAATTGAATTTAGAAAGGAAAAGTAGAATGAGTGAATAAAATTGAATGCATATTGTCATAAAAGAAAAAATGTGTTAAACTCACAAAAACAACTAAAAAAGAAAGTATGCTACATCCAATGAAACGGAGGGAGTATTTGGTTGGATAACCTATAGAACATAATTGAGATAATTGACAAATCTAGGTATAACCAAATTTCATAGACCAAATTTATGCTTTCTAAATATCTTTCTTATATGGGACATACTTCACTGTGTACATTGAAAAAAATGATTAAGACATTATCAAAAAAACGACAATATAAATAATTTTCTTTCAGAAATCAATAAATCTATCAACACCTTTTTCTTCCCCAAACTTGATAAAGCCAAAGAGTACATCATTTTCTCATTATTATCTCTTTTGTAGAACGTCGGCATAAAAAAAACATCGGCATCAAGGATGCTTGATACTATGTGACTTTGTCCATGCTTGAATAGCATCTTTTTGTATTTCAGAAATATGGAATTGGATTTTTGTAAATTATAAAAAAAACAATGCACTGTAAAAGTATTATTATTCGTAAACAAATCTACCCGTACGCCATTTCACCCGAGCCGTCGGAGCTGACAATCACATAGTAGTCTTTTCCTGGTTGACCTCATTATGAATTTATGACTTTTGGTCCAGTTTTTACACCTTGTATATTTTAATCAAACATTTGGAACGTGCAACAGTTAATCATTTTATTGATGGCAACAAATTTTCATTTAGGTTATTGATGTTTGGATTCACTCCGATGTGCAATTCATAAAAAAAATCTCATTTTAATAAAAATATTATTTTACTTTGTGTCGGCCAGATGATCAAATTAGATCCAATAGCATGAATAGAGGTGATAAATTGGCGGACGGTCGAATATGGGTATAAAAAATATGGGTATAATTTATTTCAACTCATTTTATAATGAGTTTAAAATGGACCGGGTAAAAAACGGGTAAAGTTGAAACCCGCTCAAACTATGAGTTGAAAATCACTCAACTCACGGGTAAATAATAGGTAAACCCGCGGGTTTCAAACCATATATGTTAAAAGATAAACCCATGAGTTCATAGATTTGATTTTTGTGCATTTCACTAGTGGAAATCAGGCCTATTAGAGCATGTGCAGTGGGGGGTTTGAAAGTGGGTTGAATTGAAAATTGGGACCAAATGGGGACAATTATTCTCACAGTGGAGGGCTGGAAGCGGTTGGAACTAAGTCCAACCACTGGCCCAGGCTCCAAAATGGGAACCGTTTCCATTCTGCCAACTCTGCCAACTCTGCCAATTTCATGTGGCTTTCATTCCCTTTGCCAATTTCATTTCCCTTTCCAACTCCGCCTTTGCCAATTTCATTTTCCTTTGCCAATTTCCTTTGCCAAATTGAAATTTTAATTCTGCCTCCCAAATTGAAAATTTAATTTCGTTTAAAATTAAGTTTGAATTTTTTTTGTTTGAATTTTGAATATTTTTTAATATCAAAATTACATTCTTTCAAAAAATATGTTAGTTTTGTTTGATTATGATTCATAAAATAAATTTTACAAATTGAAATAATTTCTGAAATGAAATTTGAAAAAATAAAATCCAATTCAATAATTATAGGTGTGTTATTTAATTTCACATTTAAATTTATTTTGTTATGTAAATTTATTTGAATTAATTATTAAAGGTAAAATTAATGAGTAGGATAGAGAGAAGCAAGTGGGGTCCATGGAGTGGTTTGGGAGTGGTTCTCACCATTGTGGAGAAAAAGTGAGTATTTTAGTTGTGGTTTGAATTGATGAGGTGGATGAGAGAGATTAATTATTTAATTAACTGAAACAATTTGAGTGGTTTGAGAATGGTTCCCTCATTGCACATGGTCTTACATTAGAAACCCATCAATCACCCACTCACTTATCTTCCTTCATCCCCCACAAACCCTCTGCCCAACTTTTTCTTATCGAAATTGCTTCCTAGCAAAACTCTCTCTCTCTAAATTGAAGATCCAAACCCCCAATTTCTTTCTTCCAATTCCAATCCTAGCCTCAGAAGAAGCGGTCGTCGACAAGAGTTCGTTCTTGACGATCTCGTCGACGCATCCGACGTCGAGATTTGGAGCGGGAGCAGTGGCGGAACTAGACCACATTTTCAGGAGGGGCGGGGCAGGGCAGGGTTGGGGCGGGGGTTGGGCGGGGTTGGGGCAGGGCTGGCCTAGGAGGGGCGGGGCGGGGCGGGGCAGGGGTTGGCTTAATTTATACCCCTCAGTCACCGGAGTTTGGGGGGGCTGCACCGGCTCGCCCCCTAATTCCGCCGTTGAGCGGGAGAATGACGTTGGGGAAGAGGACGAGGGGGAGGAGGGAAGAGCGGGAGCTCAACGACGTCGTCTAATTTCGACAGGTTGGTGTTGTGATGCTCTCGGAGAACGAGGAGGCGGAGCAGCGAAGGGAGGTGGGGCTACACCGCCATTGGCAGTGGCGGAGCGCCGGAGTGAGGAAGGGTTTAATGAATGATTGGTGGTTTGAAGAAGATGGAGGGGATTTTGAAGCTGGCAGAGTGAAGAAGATGAAGATGAGGCTGAATGAAAAAGGGACGTTTTGGACATTTTACACTTCTGAAATTTAAAGTAGTATTTTTTACTCTCTTAAAAATCCTTGGGACATAGGGAGTACATTATTATTATTATTGGTTCAGTTGTTTTTGTTACACCGCCGCATTCAGGGTTAAATTTCGACATGTGCATAAGTGTGCTTTGTACTTGTCACTGTTTGGTTGATTTTAATTTCGTTATTTTATTTTATTAGTTAATTATGGTATATTATATTATATGATTTATTTGTTTAGTTTAATTATTATGAGTACTCCTTCCGTTTCAGATCTATTTGCATTTTTACTTTTTTTACACTATTTTCCATTAAACTTTGACAGCATATTTGAATAAATATTTAAACAAAAATATTATCGTATATGATATAATTCAATTCGTCATAACAAGTAATTTCTAAATATCAACTTTTTATTTGTAGTTGTATGCGTAGGTAAATATATTAACGGTCAAAACTGTTTCTTGGACAGCATGATAATGATTGTTTTGCTAATAAAGTTAGGACAAAGAGAGTAGCTAATTTATACTATATCACATGGAATAGAGATCATTGGTTTATGAATTGTGAGATCTAATTATTTTATAATTGATTCTTATGTGTTTTTTTATTGTTCTTGATTTAATTTTATTCTTAATATGTTTAAACCTGGTCAAGTTGAATATTATTGAGATATTTCTATCTAATTCCACTAATCGTTGGAAAGGGTTAGTAAGTAATGAATTCTTGTGGAACCTATACAAATAACTAGTTAAGACTGTAACAGCAAGATGAGGAACAATTAAGTGTGCATTACTATATGCTTTTACTTTGGTAAATGTTATATCAGGTTCTTCTCATTTTTAATGTTATCGAGGTGTTTATCTGATTTAGAGAATACTTTAACGGGGGAATTTTGGTAAGATAAATTATTGATTAATTATAATTGATCAATTGTCGATAAGGTAAGAAAGAAATGAGGAGGTTAAGCGTACCTACTTTCCTATAACTGATAGATACGTAAGGATTAATTCGTCTTTGCGCCTATGATCGATGTTTAACTAATGTGAGTTATTTCGAGGTGATTACATTCATCAGATATTTTCTATATTCTTATATTCGTTACTTTGCATTTTAATTCGTATTTGATATTTGTTAGTTTGCATTATTAGTTGTTAGAAAATCAGAAAATTAGGCGTGGTGGCTACACCAAAAGTGTTTTATTTTTGAGATATTTTATTATAGTTATTGCTCCGTTCCTCATGGGATCGACTCTGCTTGCTAATGTACTAATTACATCATTAGAGTTTGCAAATTATTTTGGTGAGTGAAATGACGTTCACCATGTATATATATTTATTTAATTTATTTATATTTAGTTTATTTCAACTCTAATAAATTCGGTTCACCTCTAATAAATTCAACTCAGCTCCAATAAATTCAGCTCAGTTTAGCTCATCTCAACTCAACTCTAATAAGTCCAACTCAGTTCTAATAAACCTAATTCAGCTCCAAGCACTAGAACACAAAGTCCCTATTAAGATGTTAAAAATTGTCCCAATAGGTCTCTATTGGGATGCTTCCAATCACATGATGCTTCGAAACGTCCCCTTATCGCGAGTCCCTATAAATCTTGAGTCGCTATATTAAACGACTCTATAGACAATATATAGGATTGTTGTTGTGTGTCTTATTATATTAGGTCACTTTTTAATGTCCTAATTACATATGTATTGGGACGTTTGTTTTGTAAGCGACATAATATTTATCTATTAGGACACTTATAAATGTCCCAATAGTTTTAATATTGGGCAACTTTGTAATATCCTAATTATATATTGGATCTAAGTTGAGTTGAGTTGTCTAGTTCAGCTGAAACAAAGTTGAGTTGAGTTGAGCTAAATTTATTAGAGCTGAGAAGAGCTGAGAAAATCAGAGTTGAGTTGATTGGAGTTGAGCTGAATTTAGTGGAGCTTAGAAGAGTTGAAAAGAGCTGACTATCGCAGGACTGACCCTCTAGCACCGATTTTTCGAAAGTTCTAGCACCGGTTTTGGGGTCCAAAAAATCGGTGCCTAAGTAGCCGGTGAAACATTTTCACCAGATTTTGAAAAACCGGTGCCTAAGTAGCCGGTGAAACATTTTCACCAGATTTTGAAAAACTGGTGCTAGATTTAGCACTGATTTTTTTGGTTAGCACGGGTTTTATAAAACCGGTGCTGAAATGGCACCGATTTTCATATATTAGCACCGGTCTAAAACCGATGTTAAATTTGCACCGGTTTTATATGGCATTGGTTTTTGTTTGCATTGGTTTTTAGAAAACCGGTGTTAAAATTGTCATCGATTTTTGATTTGGAATTGCAATTTGGCACTGACCGCAGATGCGCGCAACTGCTCTATTACTTCGATTTGGGATTAAAAAAAGTAGAATAGAGTAGCTGTGCGACTAAACATAACTATCACAAATAAAACTATCTATTCGACTGAACATAATTTAGCTTAAACTAGCGATTAAATCATAGGGCATATACACATCAAATCACAAGGCTAATTAACACATCTATGGTCCTTAGAAAGTTCAGATGTACCCTATCATACCATACAGAAAATGTGTCATGTTTTGATCTTTAACATCACCCCTCCAAGACTTGGATCCTGCTCCGCTAGTTAAGAACTGTATTGGGCTGAATCAAAATGGCCAAATATTAAGTATTTCTCCTTATTATTTCATTTACATTTATATGGGTAACAACACACAGTAGCAAATTATTCTGAATTGCAAGTTTGTACTAATAAGTTAATCAACTTGTACTAGGAAATCATACCATTGGGAATGTCCATGAGAGGTGTTCCACGGCCCTGCAAAATCACCACAAAAAGTAAATAACAATTACAAAAACGAGGCGTAATAAAGCCCAACACTCACAAATCCTAGTACCTTTTCAAATGACATGGGCTTTGGCGAAGTACTTATGGCAAGAGAGCTTTCAGTGTAGCGCTCCACAATCTTCCTCTCCCGAGTGGGCTTTTCGATTGTCGGCGTTGTGGGCGGCGCAAACTCCTTCTTCTCCCTCTATTTCCCTTTCTTAGACGAGGGCTTGTCTTCCTCCCGCCTTCCGACTTGGTGGCTTCTTTTTCGGAGCTCTCCTCAGGCTTCTCAGCTGGGTCGGGCTTTGTCTCCTCCATAGGTTGTGAATGACTCCCTAGATAGCCTAATTGCAAAAACTCATAATTTTTATCCATAAATTTTCTTTAAAAAGTGCTTTAAATATAAATTGTGAGCAATGTACATGTTATTGAAGTTGACATAATTGTTTTATTAAAACTGGAATTGAAAATGTTCACATTTTTCCAACAAAGTAATGCCATCCATATTTCATTAACTTGTTCATCATAAGGATTCATGCAACATACTGCTTGAACCATAAGAAAACAGTAGTATGTTACTTCAGCTTATATTTGTGTATGGATAAGAAGCAAAATGAAGGAGATTACAGAGCATCGGTTCATGAACGAATTAAGAACATGAGTTTCTTACATTTAATGTCTATAATCTTTAATGGGGCTTTGGGAGAAAGCTTAAGTTTCACCAGTGGCCCAAGGATCATTCTCATCCAATAGGCTATTTGTTTCAAGAGCCATCTCACCAAGCAAAATTCCATCTTCAGTTAGTTCCACTAAATTATCCTTCAACTCTATTTCGTAGTGTTATTAACATACAAAGATCATAAGAGTTCAGCTAAAAAAAATATGTTTGAAATTCCAAACATATCCAAATGAATAAGATAAGTGCACCTCAAGAAAAAGGTTAGATGCTTGGACTCACCAGGCCAGTTATAAGCAGCTCTGCCACTTTGGCAGCAAAAGGATATCGAGCAACATGAATTCTAAAGGTATGCTCTGGTCTTAAAACGGTCATTTCCCTGCTAACACAAGTGAAGATTACATCAATAACTGTTTAAAATTCACTTCCCTGCACATTTGAGCAATTGCATTCCCTGTACAATAAAAGCTAGCATCACATGAAAAAAAAGTTTCACCATAATTTCTTCAGGATACACCAGTTTCAACTTTTAATGCATTAAATAGAAGAAAAAAAATCAAGAACAAATTAACTCGTTCAATTGAATAATGGATCCACTACAAACCTGATATAGAAAGGAAAAAGAATTCAGTATCTCGCTGAGACAAATCGTCGAACACCTTCCCACTTTTCCTAAAATTACATACACAAACCATAAAAGACATGAGGAGGCATTTTCTGTGGACTAGCTCTCATCATGCCCTGACCCGTGGACGGAGTAGGTGTTGCTTCGGGAGTGGAAAAACTGGAGCTCCGGTGACTCAGCGGCGGCGGTGGAGTGTCGTACGAGGCGGGGGAGCGGAGGCCTCATTTTTTGTGTGTACAATCACCGGGAGAAGAGGATAGGGTGTTTACGAATGGACTCAAACGCATGTCATTAGGCGATGATGGAGGCATTTTTTGTGGAGGAGAGATATGAGGAGGCATTTTTGGCAGAGGAAAGAGCGGTTATGCGATGGTGGAGGGCGGCTTGAAGGTGGAATGAGGGGTAACGGTGAGGGCTGAACAGGAGAGGGTGAGGGCTGAGCAAAATAGAAGAGAAAGTAGATTGTCTCGACTCTCGAGTATGAGAACATAATTTCAATACTACTTTGATAGTACCATAAACTAATGTGAAATTATATAATAAATGTTAAAAATAAATGTTAAAAATAAATGTTTTTATGGCTACTATATATAATATAACATTATAAATACTCGCTCTGTCTCAACTCTATTTGCACTCTTGCTTTTTTTACACTATTCTTCATCAAAGTTTGACAGCATATTTGAATAGATTTATGAACAACAACATTATCATATACGATATTGTTCAATTCGTTGTATCAAGTCATTTTTAAATATCAACTTTTTATATGATGTTATTATACGTAAGTAAAGATGTTAATGGTCAAACGCGTTTCTTGAACAACGTGATATTTAAATCCTTAAGAATGAAGGAAGATACATATTTTTAATAAGAAAAAGGTCCTGAATAATATATATTCAGGTCCAATTTATGTCTTTTTTAGCGGGTGGAAAATATATGATTGTGACTTTGCGATTTGGGCATGTATGGGTGAATGAAAGGGCCTCGAAAGTCAACATTGATTACGTGTACACAATTTTGGAAAATTACATTGTGGCCCAAAATTTTGTTTCCCCAATATTCATTGCTCTCAAATACATGATTTTTGTTATTCTTACTTAAATATAAAAATATTAAATAATATAGTTTTTGGTGAATTGTGGGAAAGCGCTGGTAGATGTTCTAAAGTAACTTAGAGTTGATTACATGGAAGTAAGGAAGAGAAATCGTAAAGGATTACGGATATTTTCTTGTGCCCAATCGATGATAAATATTCCGTTATGGATTTGGAAAGTAAAATGGGGGTGTATAGGGAAGAACCACGTTCGAGCGGATATCATTTTGGAGTTACGAGTAAAGTTTTTACTTTTTACACTTAGGTCCCTCCAAGAAATTTAGAATGGGCGAATCACGAAATTGGCGACACCAAAATTCAATTGAATAATATACGATTGCGACTTTGCGATTTGGGTATGTATGGGTGAATGGAAGGGTCTCGAAAGTCAACATTGATTACTTGTACACCATTTTATAAAATTACACTGTGGCCCAAAATTGTGTTTCCCCAATATCCATTGCTCCAAAATACATGATTTTTGTTATTCTTACATAAATATAAAAATATTAAATAATATATTTTTTGTTGAATTATGGGAAAGCGGTGGTAGATGTTTTAAAGTAACATAGAGTTGATTACATAGAAGTAAGGAAGAGAAATCAGAAAGGATCACGGTATGTTCTTGTGCCCGATCGATGATAAATATTTCGTTACGTATTTTGAAAATAAAATGGGGGTGTATAGGGAAGCACCACGTTCGAGCGGATATCATTTTGAAGTTACGAGTAAATTTTTTACGTTTTGCACTTAGGTTCCTCCAAAAAAATTGGAATTGTCGAATCACGAAATTGGCGGCACCAAAATTTAGTTGAATAATATACTATTTCTACTTTGCGATTTGGGAATGTATGAGTGAATGGAAGAGTCTTGAAAGTCAACATTGATTACTTTTACATAATTTTAGAAATATACAATTTGGCTCAAAATTTTGTTTCTCTAATATTCATTGCTCCAAAATACATGATTTTTGTTATTCATGCCTAAATATAAAAATATTAAATAATATATATTTTTTGGTGGATTGTGGGAAAGCATTGGTAGATGTTTTAGAGTAATTTAGACTTGATTACATAGAAGTAAGGAAGAGAAATTAGAAAGGATTACAGATATTTTCTTGTACTTGATCGATGATAAATATTCCATTATGGATTTCAAAAATAAAATGGGGGGTGTATCGGGAAGCACCACGTGTGAGCGGATTTCATGTTGGAGTTACGAGTAAAGTTTCGAGTTCGAAACCCCATCCCACGTCACTTTTTTCCATTTTAAAGGCAGTTCGAAATTAACCGCCTTTAATTCTAATTGATTAAAGGTTGTTCAAAATCAATTAAAGATGTTTATGCCTTTAATGGCAATCAATTAAAGGAGGTTATACTTGTAGAGCCGCCTTTAATTACGGTATGAAAGCACTTCATAACTCGAAAGGGCTATCTTGGGCCACTCTTTTATTTTAAAGGCGATTCTAATTGTAGAACCACATTTAATGGGCTGTCTTTTTTGCCCAATCCCCCTTTGTTTTTTCCCTTCATTTTTTCCATCCTTAGGGTTTTCCGCCTCACTCTCATCTCTCCTCTCCGGCCCACCTCTTTCTCTTCTCTCTCCTCTCTAGCCCGCACTCCGCCCACCTTCTGCTGGATCGAGCCTTCGTCGCCGCGTCCTCTACCACCGTGTCGCATCGAGCGTCCTCCACCACTGTTGGATCAAGCTCCAACGCCACCGCATCCTCCACCTCCGTTGGATCAAGCTCCACCGCAACCGCATCCTCCACCACTGCGCTCCTCCGCTGCGCTCCTCCGCTGCGAGCCGCACCAACCGAAGATTAAACTGACGAGTTTTTATGTTTTTATGTTTATTTTTGTGTTTGGTAACAGATCTGTAATGTTTCTAGGTTATGCGGAACTGTTTTGTTTCATGTTATTATGTTTGCTTACTGCTTTTTTTAGAGACTCGAAAATTTATAACCTATTTTGGACCCCAAACAACCAAAGGCAGAACCATAAAAGATGGTGGTTCTAAAGTGCATTCTCTGCTTTGATAAAACCGCATTTCAATCAAAGACGAAACCGAAGAATGCGATTCTAAAGTGCATTCTCTTATTTGATATAATCGCATTTAATAACACATTTCTCCACTAGTGTTTATATGCAAAGATGATAAATTCCTTTGATTATTATCTCCTATTTTAATATTCCTCATAGTTTTAAGGCTGTACAATCAGTTGGTGTGAAATGCCATTTACCACAGAATTTTTTTAAAAAAAACTAGCATTCCCTTACTTTATCCCGATTAAATTCCAAGACCAATCACATAAGAAATCGATTTTGGAAGTAGCACGTGAGGCAATAGTAAAAGCCATAATATAGGGTTTTGGTGAGTAATTAAGTGTGAACCATTAATTTCTCCAATAAATAAGTGCATTCGATTGACAAAAAGAAGAGCTTTAACTTTTGTCGACAATGGGTGTTTTGGAGCTTTAATTGTTGGGTTGGGAAGTCATCAATTCACGTATATATACAACTACTTAATACCTTTTCGATACACGAATTATAAATGAATATTTAAAAATATAATATAATTTATAATTTAAATATGTAATAAATTATTCTAATATGTATACGAATATTATACATGCTACAAAATTTTTGATAAATTAATATATTTATTAACATATAATGCATTGAATGAAAATTTTTTGATTTAATCTTTATTGACACATATGTATTTTATATAAAAAAGATATTAATTTGTATAAAAATACTTCTACGTTATAAAAAAAATGAGTTCGTCTCTTGAAAGACGGTATTTCCATAAGTTATGGAAAGACCAATGTTTAAATTGCAAATTAGAAAAAAATTAATATAAAATTTTTTGATTGCATTAATCTGGTCATAAACTTGTAATTACTACACGTTGCATAATAAACTTTTAATTATGTAACTAAAACCTTTTAAGATAAATATAAGAAATGCCAGATTATAATGAATGAATAATTATTTAATTGAACTTAAAAGTTTATGTCTATTTTAAAAGGAATTACAAAAAAATATGTAAGGAAATGTTCTCAAAAAAGAATAAAATATAACTCTGTAAACTATTTAAATTACACTATATATTCATATTTTTTGAATAAATAATTGTTTTCTAACTAATTAATATTAGTCAATTTAGAAGTATTAATTATATTATTAATTAATATAATAATTGTGTACTAATTAACAGACATGGTTAAAGATTAAGAGAAACAAAGGGAGTATGCATAAATATAGTATTATATATTAGCATACATTGCGGTCTCTTTTAGTGACATTTCACCAAACTGAAATGGTTAAGTGTGGGGATGACATTTGGCCAAGAGTTGAATTTTTTGTTATATTTATGTCTGTTTTAAAAGGAATTACAAAAAATATGTAAGGAAATGTTCTCAAAAAAGTATAAATTATAACTCTACAAACTATTTAATTGAAATATATTCACATTATTCGAATAAATAATTGTTTTCTAACTAATTAATATTAGTCCATTTAATTTTTTTTATTATATTATTAATCAATATATAAAGACGGTTTTTTCATAAGTTATGTAAAGACCCAGGTTTAAACTGTAAATTAGAAGAAATCAGAATAAAATTTTTGGATTGCATTAATTAGGTCATAAACTAATAGTTACAACATGTTACATAATAAATTTTTAATATTGCAACTAAAATCTTTTACCTTTTTATAATTCCAATTCAATCCTGTCTTTCCACATGTCTATGGAAAGATATTTTTTCCCCAAAATTTTGCCATACTAATTGACGGACATAATTAAAGATTAAGAGGGAGAAAGGGAGTATGTATAAATATAGTATTATATGTAATAACATACATTGCAATATCTTTGAGTGACTCTTTACCAAACTAAAAATGGTTAAGTGTGGGGATGACACTTGCCCTATAGTTGTTTTTTTAGTTATATTTATAGAAGATCTATAGATAATAGATATTTTAAGAGGATGATGTAGGAAGAATAAGTGATAATATTTGTCAAATTAATAGTCCTTTAAAATTACATTAAGGATAATATAGTAAATTAACCATTAAATTACCTACACTTAATTATTTTTTATCCCTACTTAAATTTTGTGTTATAAATTAATATTTTCGAATCCAAAGGCCAATTTCAAATTCTATGTACACCGATAACGTAAAATAATTATTTATTCGAATAAGAGTTCGTCTCTTGAAAGACGATCTTTTCATAAACCATGGGAAGACCATGATTTAAACTACAAATTAGAATGAATGAAGATAAAATTGTTGGGTTGCATTAATCGGGTTATAAACTACTGCACATTGCATAGTAAATTTTTAATATTGCAACTAAAACCTTTTAATTTTCTATTATTCTAATAAACCCCATCTTTCCATAAAACTATGAAAAATGGTTTTTCCTAAAACTTTGCATTCGAATAATATGTATATAATGTAATTTAAATGTTTATAGATTTATAATTTATTCTTCTTTAAAAAATATCTCCTTACATAATTTTTGCAATTCCTTTTTAAATAAACAGAATTTTATAACTTCAATCAAATTATTCATTCATTATCAACTGACATTTCTTATTTTGTTACTCTATATTTTTTATAATTTATAAGTATTTTTTATACAGATTAATTCTTTTTTATATAAAATATGTACGTATCGATAAAAATCAACCTGACTTTCTTTCATTCAATGGATTATATTATTAATAAATATATTGATTTATTATAAATTTTCCAGCATGTGTAATTATCATATACATATGAAAACAACTAATTAATTGTTTAAATTATAAATTATGTTATATATTTAAATTTTTGTTCATAAACCGTGCATCAGTACGAGTATTATATAGTATTAACTATTGTATAGAAATACTTTATGTTACAAAAAATATAGTGATAAAAATATGAAATATCTATTGATAATGAATAAATAATTATTTAATTAAATTGATAAAATTGTGTATTTGTTAAAAGGAAGTATCAAAGTTTTCTTGGTTATAAATAGAGGTATAAAACAACATATAACATAATGATACCCTTAGTGAAATTTCAAGTGAAACATCAAAGTGAATGATGTGGCATTAATGAAAAGACTAAATCACTAATTATATTCCTTAAAATGTGTAACTAACAATGAATATATTAGTCTTTTTTATGTCACATTACTCACTTTGATATTTCACTAAAGTATCACTGAGAATATCATTACTCTATGAAAAATACAAAATCTAAATTTAAAATAAGTTAATTAACTATAAGAAAAATAACTTTGAAGTCAAGGTAAGGTTTTAACACTAATGTTGTGGACGTTGTAATATAAATTATCATATAAAAATACTTATA
>JAULKM010082171.1:0-11552 GCA_032355605.1 Rubia tinctorum
TCTGAAGGAATGCAATTCTTATTCACAGGATGACATCAACATGGCATATAATTGTTTGGCAAAACATATAATCAATGTCTGCTCCGCAACTATTGGTAGACCGAGCATGGTATTTTAAAAATATGAAAAATCGTTACATGTATTTTGCATGATAGAATTTTAATATTTTCTATTCCTATCTGTAGATAGTTGCTTGATTTGCATTGTCTATGGATTCTTGTTGGAAGTACTATCATGTCGTTTAGTGTTAGATAGTTATAAAGTTAGATTAGTGTTATGTGTGAAATAGAATCTACGTGATTTTTATTCTTATTTATAAATAATTTCTAATGTAGCGATGTTTATACATTTTTGTAAATACTGACAATGTAATAGATATTTGTTGAAAGTTGTATTGGTGATTTGAGAATATTTTAGGCCTGATTTTGCATGAAATTGATTATTTTGCCATTGCTGCCGACTGGACTTACGAAATCAAAATTCACGTTCATCTTGCAAGAAAATAAAAGACCGATTTACAATTTCTGAGCTCAGAACCAAACAGCAAAAAATATTTTCGGAATCGGAACCAGAAGAGCTGACAACTGTTCCGATATCGTAACAAATATTCAGTTTAAAACATATTTTGAAACAAAAAAACAGGTTTAGGGACCCTATTTAGTAACCTTATGATTCCATCCAACACTAGTTCAGGGACCAGAAGTTAATGTAACTTCCGGTTATGAAGTTGCAAGCATAGCCGACGGAATCACTAAGTTTCCAAACTCAAAAGCACGTCAAAAGTTGTTCCTCCAAGGCGAGGAAGGAAGAAAATAACCGTCATCTATCTTTACGTTTAAAAGAGGTTCTAACAACCTCCTTTGATCGTGGATGATCAAAGGCACTACTAGGGAAGGCACCTACAAGGTTCCTTAATGGTCCGATAGAACCACATTTAATCGGTTATTCCTAAACTAGTGAAAGAAGCATACCGATTTGTACATTCCAAAAAATTTTGTCGTTATAAGGGAATCACTTATAATGCATAGAAATATCTCTAACTTGATTTCAAAAGGATAATCCTAATGGATTGAATTCTACAAATTTGATTAAAATCCTCATAAATAAGTGGAATCGCCAGAAGTCCGTTGTTTTTATGAATTTGACTTGGATTTTTCCTTACCGTCTTTGAATATTTCGATAACAGATCTGAAGTCAATCAGTTTTTACCGAAAAACGTTATCGGAAAAATAAATAACGAAGATAATTCATACCCAATACTAATTTTTTTAAATACCATTTTAATTACAACCCTTTTTAATTAACAAATTATAAATTGAAAGAAAGAAAACTAAATAAAGGGGAAAAAGAAAAAAATGCAGAATTAAAAATCTCTCACCCAGAAAGGAAAAAATTAAAAATTAAAAAAAACAAAATAAAAAGAAAGAAGTACCCATCGTGATCACGACTTCACAATAAAAATCTACTGGTAGCCATTGTAATCATCAGAAAAATTATGGCGTCTAGAATGTAATAAAATCTTGCACACCTTATATTTTTTGTTGCCATTGAATATATGCCAATATAAATGACGTCATCGCAGTATTATAAAACCAGAATTACCTATCACCATTGCGATGATGTTTCGCTGCGAAGAAGAGTCGTCTTCTAAAGTCTGGCCCACCATGAAAGTGTCTATCAATGTCCTTGCTGAGTTTACCTCGATTCAAACCTTGACTCAGGTGCTGATTGAAACCTTGATTTTCCATAAGTTTAAGGAAAATTCGGACCTCCCCCCTCTTTTTATAAGCTTATGAAAAATTCAAAAGTATACTTTCATAAGTTCATGGACATGTCACTTTACTTTTTAAATTAAAATTTTATTTTTTAAATTTAACATTTTATTTCATTTATTAAAATATGTAATAAAGTGTGTTTGATTATCTTGAGATCTCCTAATTATCTTCTGAAAGTAAATTAAAGAAGAAGCGTACCAATCTCTGGCTGATTATGTAGCCATTTAGTGGCTTAGATTTAACATGTTGATGAAAAAAATTAGTGTTAGAATCACTCCAATTAAGCCACTTAATTTTAGATTTCCGCTTCAAATAAATTTCTTGATTATTAAGGGTTAGAACTAGTTCTTCTTTGGTTTTATTATAATTTGTAACGTCATGTGCATCTCATGGATTATTGTGTTGGCATTTGTAAACTAGTGTTAAAGAAGAAAAATGTTCCATGTTAGAACATGCTTGGAAAAGTTCAGATTTGGCGAGTAGAATATTGCGACGAAAAGGATTTATGGAAATTTGGAGATTTATCAATATTTGATTCAGTCGTGTGGAAGCATAATGGTTTTATGGAAAATCCCTATAATTATGGAATTAGATATTATGTAATATTATGAGATATTTGAGATAATGAAAAGCTATTTATTTATAGGATTTGGATATACTTCAGAAGCAGATAAGGAATAGGAATATTATGGAGATAATTATGGAGCATTCCGATCTGCACATGGATTATAAATATAGGATATTAACAGATGCAAGATGTGTGAATTGAATTGAGAAAAATCTGCACTTCAGTTTTACATTCTTCCGAGAGCTTTGCAAGAGCCAGATTTTATATGTTCCAACATATGTTCTTCCGATACTTCCAGCGATGATGAAGACTAATCCGTGAGTGATGAAGAAATCTACGCTTCATATGAAAATATTTATAACATGTGGTTAAAGGTGGCAGATGCAAATAAATCCCTGAAGATGGAGAAAAGTCAATTGGCCGAAGTAAAGAAGGAATTGAAAAACTTCAAAGTGAAGTTGCAGATCTAAACGTGAAAGTAAATTCGATGACCGAGAGGGAAAAATTGGCAGAAGCAACAATCAGGAAGTTAAATTCTGGCAAGGCAAAGTTAGACGACATTCTGACCATGGGAAAGAGCTTCGGAGATCGGCAAGGGATTGGTTATGGCAATGTATCATGCGATACTGGAAATTTCAAGCTAGAAGTGCAAGACATGAAGAGAAAGGTGATTAAGATTCGTGTACGAAAGCCTCTCATCTGCAGTTATTGCATGTTCAAGGTCATACCGAGGAACGGTGCCTCAAATTACTTAGACATATCATGAATGGACGAAAATTGTCTGTATATTCCAACATAGACGATACCCAATGGTCAAAGATGGTTCGAAAGATATGAATTCCTAAATGCTTGAATACTTGTTTTGTTTCTCATACTTCACTTATTGCACATTCTAGACACTCGTGATACTTTGATAGTGGGTGCTCTCGTCACATGACTGGAACTCTGGAGTTTTTGACAAAGATAAAACCATATGATAGTGGTTCTGTTACTTTTGGTGATGGAAAGAAGAGTCGAGTCATTGGCAAAGGTGAAATGCACATTGAAGGTTTTCCGATGTTTTCTAGTGTGTTGCTCGTCGAGGGTTTAAAGGAAAATTTGTTGAGTATTAGTCAGTTGTGTGATGACAATATGACAGCTGAATTTCAGAAAGACAAATGTGTGGTGATACATGGGAATGAGAAAGTAATTTCTGGTATTCGATCATCCGACAATTGTTATCTACTGGAGCAAGAAATACAATGTTTAAATTCAAAACAAGATGAAGACACATTGTGGCATAGGAAGCTTGGTCATATCAACTACAAAACCTTGGTGAAAATCGCAAATTCAAAGGCAGTGTGGGGAATGTCTATACTTACGACAAAGAAGGGAATTTTATGCGGACCATGTCAGCAAGGTAAACATATTCGGTCTCTTCACTCTTCAGTACAATATATTACTACCTCAAGGAATCTTAAATTACTGCATGTGGATTTAATGGGTCCAGTCAACACACCTAGTGTGAGTGGAAAGAAGTACATCTTCGTGTGTGTTAATGATTTTTCTAGATATACTTGGGTAGCGTTTCTCAAAGAAAAATTTGATACTGTGGATGTGTTTAAAAGTTTGGTGATAAAGTTTCAGACCGAGAAGGGAAGTCTGATTGGAAAGATAGTGAGAATCAAAAGTGATCATGTCAGAGAATTTGAAAACTCTCAATTCAGCGAGTTCTGCGATGAACTTGAGATTCAACATGAATTCTCAACTCCAATCACTCCATAGTAGAATGGCATTGTCGAAAGGAAGAATAGAACACTTCGGGAGATGGATCAAGTCATGCTAGCAGAAAAAGGCATGCACAAAAAATGGTGGGCAAAAGTTGTTAATACAGCTTGCTATACTATCAATCGAGTGTATCTTTGGATTTTTACCAATAAGACATCTTACGATATTTGGAATGGAAGGAAGCCAAGTGTATCTCACTTTCATGTGTTTGGAAGCAAGTGTTATATTCTAACATATAGAGATCCATTCGCCATATTTAACAATCGTAGTGATGTTGGTATATTTCTGGGGTATTATGTGAATAGTCAAGCATATCGTGTGTATAATCTTCAAACAAATACACTTATGGAGTCAATCAATGTTTTTGTGGATTATTCAGATGAAAAACAGGATTCAAAGGAGAAAAATGACGAACCAGATGTTGAGTATGTTCCAACACATTTCAATCTGCCAAAACAACCAGACTATGTTTGAACACAGGATCAAGCAGAAGAACAGTCGGTGTCTGAAGTAGAAGAGTATGTTGGAACATACTCCCACACATCCAGTCTATATGTTCCAACACAGGAGATACCTAGACCGATTTCAAGGAGAACCCGATCCATTCCTAGAGTGAACTACCATGAGCTTGCTGGATTGCAATGTTTTATCTCACTCGTTGAGCCAAAGAATTACAATGAATCATTACTTGATGAATACTGGATTGCAGCAATGCAAGAAGAGATCGAACAATTTGAACGCAGTGATGTGTGGTATCTTACCCTTCGTCCAAAAAGTTTAATGTTATTGGTACAAAATGGATTTTCAAGAACAAGTCTGATGTTGGTGGACAGATTAATCACAATAAAGATATACTGGTGGCACAAGGATGTACTCAAGTAGAAGGTGTCAACTTTGATGAAACTTTTGCACCAGTGACCAGGTTAGAATATATTCGCATCTTGCTTGCTATTGCTTGTACTATGAATTTTACATTATATCAGATGGATGTGAAAAGTGCCTTTCTGAATCGAGTGGTAAATGAAGAGGTATATGTTGAAAAACCTAAAGGGTTTGAAGATCCTCACTATCCACATCAAGTGTATCGACTTAATAAGGCACTATATGGTTTGAAACAAGCATCTAGAGCATGGTTTGAATGACTGACAAACTTTCTACTTAAGAAAGATTATCGTCGAAAGGGAGTAGATCGTACATTGTTTGTGCTCATGAAATCATCCAAGTTCTTGACAGCTCAAATCTGTGTGGATGACATTGTGTTTGGCTCTACTTCGTCATCTATGGTTCAAGACTTCGTGTCACTAGTGCAATCCGAATTTGAGATGAGCATGGTTGGTGAACTCACTTATTTTCTAGACATTAAGGTTAAGCAAGAGAAGAATTGTTTGATCGTAAACCAAAGAAATTCTGCCTTGAATCCAGTGAAGATGTTCAGACTCAGTAATGCTAGATCTATTCGAACTATTATGGCAACCACAGAAAAATTGGTGAAGGATGAGAAAAGTGTTCCAGTTGATAAGAAATTATACAGAAGCATGACTGGGAGTGTTTTGTATCTTTTTGCTAGTTGACCAGATATTTTTTTTCTTCAGTTTAGGTGTTTGTGTAAGATTTTAGGCTAATCCGAAGGAATCTCATTTGACTACGGTAAAAAGAGTTATTCGATATGTCAGTGAGACTTCTGATCATGACATCTGGTATTCTAAGAATCAAGAGTCAAGTTTTATTGGTTATAGTTATTCTGATTAAGCTGGTAATGCAGATGATCGCAAAAGCACTACTAGGGTTTGTTTCTTTATTGGTACTAATTTGGTCTCTTGGTATAGTAAGAAGCAACATTCAATATCTTTATCCTGTGCTGAAGCTGAGCATCTTGCTACCGGAAGTTATTGTGCACAATCATTATGGATGAAACAAATTTTGAATGACTATGGAATTTAGAAAGGGCCTCTAAAAATCGTGTGTGGCAACAAAAGTGCAATTGACATCTCTAAAATCCTGTTCAGCACTCTAGAACGAAGCATATTGACATCAGACACCATTTTATTAGAGATTTGGTTTCTGTTGGGGATAGTATGAGAAATCAAGACTTTCCAATGTATGAGGAAGTTGCTTA
Organism: Rubia tinctorum; assembly: GCA_032355605.1. NCBI lineage: Eukaryota > Viridiplantae > Streptophyta > Magnoliopsida > Gentianales > Rubiaceae > Rubia > Rubia tinctorum. The sequence continues at coordinate 6,227 of JAULKM010082171.1, forward strand.
TGATGATTATGAGGGGTTGATGAGAGGGGGAGAAGACCCCAGAATGGAGACTGTTAAAACAGAGGAGAAAGCACAGTATGTTCCAACACAAGGACAGTATGTTGGAACACACTGCACTGAGCAGTAGCAAGTAGAGCATGAACTTGTTCTCACATATTCCAGTGATGAAGTTCTTGACGAGTTCATATAAAATAGGAAGGCTAAGAGAAAGGTTGATGTGGCTGAATCTTCATAGGCATCTAAGAAGAGCAAGGTGGCAGAACCCTCTACAAAGAAGAAGAAGAGAACCGTACTACCACCTCCTCCTGTAAGTGAAGCTCTTTCTGAGATTTTCTATGATGCAAACTGTGAGGAGATGACTGAAGTATTTTCTTAGAGGAAGGTTATTGCTAAAAGTCCTGTAGATTTGGTGGCTTATAAATCCAGTGGATTTTCTAAATTTCTTGAGATGATTGGCATGAAGAAGGCTGCCACTGGATTTATAGATTACAACAAACAACTTGTTTCAGAGGTGTACTCCAATATTATGGCTGGAAATCTTGAGGAAGATTCACCTTGGTGTGACCGGGTGTATGTGCAAGGAAAATTTGTGAATTTCTCGGCTGAAAAGATTAACAGGCTTTTGGGGCTGAAAACGCCAGACTTTGAGGGTATTTTTTATGAGGAAATGGAGGTTTCAGATGATCAAATTCTGACTGAGATATTTGGAGGAGTCAAGAGTGAATGAGCTGCAACTGGATACTCTCAAGCTTCTTGCTTGACCTCTAGGTTCTTTGGGCTGTATCAGGTGGCCGTAAATTGTTGAATGCCATCCTCAAACACCACAGTCCTTACACATGAAATGGAAAAGTTGCTCTACTGTGTTGGAACACAGAGGTCGGTTAACCTTGGCCTACTCATACAGCAGGCTATTGTGCGTGAAACAATATCCCCAAAGGCAAAGCATACCCTGGTGTATCCGTACATCATATCAACATTGGTCAGAGGTGAACGAATAAAAGCAAAGACAAAGGAGGAGATCATAGAGACTAAGCTATTAAAGACAAACAAGAAAACCTTCATTTTGAGGCAGGTGAATGACTTACCATGAAAGCCGAAGTCTGCTGGTTCTGTTTCTACTCAAGAGGACAAACAGGGTAAGTTGGTAGCTTTGAATGCATGGCTGGGTGTCATTACTATCCAACTTGCTGCTTTGGAGGCAGAGAAGGCCAAGTTAGAAGTAAAGAAGGACCAACTGGAAGCTTAGAGAGCTGCTCATGGACTGAGTTTATGTCTGAAAGACTAAGTTCCAACATGGTCAGTATTAGTTTTAAGGGGAGCGATTTTTGATATTGCTGGTGTTTGTTCGTATTTTTCTGTTACTTTGGCATGTTTAATGGCCCCAAAGGGGGGATTGGTACTATTTTGGATTTATGAATTATTTGGATATTATTCTGGATTTTTGGTATTTTTATTAATTCAGAGTTGGTTAATCATGCATGTTCCAACATAGAGGGATTTCTGGTATTTTGATGATTATGTACGATTGAAGTTTTTCTTTTGGTTTTTTTTGGGTCCACAAAATGCCAAAGTGGGAGATTGTAAAGTCATGTGCATCTCATGGATTATTGTGTTGGCATTTATGAACTAGTGTTAAAGAAGAAAAACGTTCCATGTTGGAACATACCGCTGAAGTTCAGTTTTGGTGTTCATAATATTGCGGCGAAAATAATTTATGGAAACTTGGAGTTTTAGCAATATTTGAATCAGCCGTATGAAAGCATACTAGTATTATGGAAAATCCCTATAAATATGGAATTGGAGTTGTAGAATATTACGATATTTGAAATAAGGAAAATCTCTTTATTTTTGGGATTTGGATATGCTTCAGAAGCAGATAAGAAATATGAATTTTATGGAGATAATTATGGTTCATTCCGATCTGCATATGGACTATAAATAGAGGACATTAACGGCTGCAACATGGTCAAATTTAATTGTGAAAATATGCACTTCAGATTTTCAATCTTTCGAGAAGTTTTGCAAAGAACCAGATTTTATGTGTTAAAACATACGCACCTGTTGATCAAGTTCAGAATCGTATACATTAATTCCTCGGGAGGAGGGGATTCAGCGTCGACGAGTTTCGAGGTTAGAGGGAGTCTGATCAAGGTAGATCGGTAGAAGGGGAGCTTGCAAAATCCACACGTTGTAATTAGAAGATAAATATAGTTGTATGGTGTACTTTGTACTGTATCTCTGATTAGTTGATTTATTCTGAACTGGGACAGGCCCTGCAGACGTAGGTGAATTTCACCGAACTGCATAGCCAACTTGTGTGTCTCGTGCATTATATACTTTACATACTTGGTTAAAATAGAATACGTTGGAATATAGATTTGATAGTTAACCTAAAACGGCAAAACCAGTTTTTCATCACTCGCTTCAAGGTCAGCACAAAGTCTTTCCTTGTCCTTCGAATGGCTATTTCACTCATTTCTTACCCCTAAAAGCTCAAATATAAAGACTTTTTTTTGCTTTAGGTATCCTTGGACCTCATTCTTAGCAAACTCAAAACTTTTTACGAAATTCAGCTACCTCTGTCCTCGCTGGAAGGAAAGATTCATCCTTCGATTGTAGCTCCGATTGAAGTAGCGACAATCTCGACTGGAAGGAATTTTCCTTTTCTTTCATCCCCGACTGAAGGCACGACAATCTCAATCGATGTGTCAGCAAAGAAGTGGCAAGCTGAAAAAGGATGAATACAAAGGATTACAAAAAGTAATACTAATATCTATGTGGAATCAATAAAATACCTCGAGAAGGCAAGACAAATCACGGTCATAGTTGGAGGAAGGATCAACCAATGTGCCTCCAAATGCTGAGAGGGCAACATGTGAGAACCCCATTCACGGATTGCATCCACGAAGTTCAGTGAAGCGTTGACAACAGTCTTCGAGAGTTGAACGGGAACATTGAGACTCCTGAAATTCGAGCGAATCCAAGCCCTGAAAAACTACCAAATGGAAAAGAAAAGGACCCTTGCACGTGGGACCAACTGACCAAAGGTAGGTGAAGACAACGGTGACGCAGAATGGATTCTTGGACACCCAAAAATGAGCTTGTAAGAACAAGGCTAACCTTATTAGAATCAGAGATAGACCCGAGAGGTCGTCCAAATGTATTTCCTAGGCTTCTTAGGAGAAGGAGACGATGAGGCCGCAGTATCCGCGGCCATGGAAGTCGGGCTTGGGTCTGCTCCTATGCCTACTTCCAAAACGGTGGCGTTTCAATTAATTAACCAATGCCCCGTCTTTTCCTTAATTATTAATTAACAAGCTCACAGCCGAGCCGAGCCGAGCCAAGTCGAGATTCTCTTCATCACTTTCCCTTTGTTATCGAACACCACCACCATGGCATCTTTATTGTTTATCTGATTGACGCAATCACTACGTATTTTTTGCGAATTGTACAAATTTTACAGTACCTCTTGAAAATTTGGTGATACCAGATCCAGAAAAAAAGGGGAAGAAGAAGATAGTAAAACAAGCAGCAATTTTATTGATTTTCGGTCACACACAATGTGATGCATACACCATGCTTTTATACCAGAAAGCTAGGCAAAACAGAAAACTAACAAAACCAGTAGAAACACTACACGTGTCCTTACATTTAACAGAATAAAAAACAAGCTTAACAGCACTAAAACTAGCGCCAAAACTTAGCTAAAATCTGAGCCACTGAACTAGCTTGAGCCTGAGCAAGTCTTAGCTATTTGAACCAAAACCAGCTTCAATTTTTACCTCTGACCGTGAACTCTGTATTCTGTGCGAGTATCTTTGACGCAATCATTCTGTACTCTATATTTTATGCGAATCTCTCGGACCGTGTGAGTGTTCCGTGACTTCCTTGCGTGAATTGACGACAAATGCTTCTTGAAATTCCGGAGAAACTCATCCCCTTCGTCCGCTCTTGTTATTGCTGGAAATACTGCGTTGCAAGTTATGGTTTTATATTGCGGTTTAATATATGAACGCTTCTTGTACTAATACAAATTCAAAGTACTAAGACCCTTGTGATTTTTCCATTAACTGCTGGAGTTCAAAATAATAGAAAAACATTCATACAAAGGAAAGCACCAGATACAATTGTTCTTTCTAGCACCAAACCTTCACAGTAGCAATATTTTTCTTCCATGGTAATTTACGAGGAGTCTTTATTTGATTGAAAATTTCAGCATAGTCATTCAAAAGCTTGTCCATGGGAGCAGGTTTCATCCTGGAAAAAAAACACTACAATAATTCATACTCAAAAGTTCTAACATAATTGGCAAAAATAGAAAACAATATTCAGGTGAAATTACTCTGACCTTCTACTTGTTCGAGTAGATGTTTATGTAATACATAAGCTTAGGAGTAAATGTGTTGCATTAAAATTGAGGATCTACTGGTGAGGAATATAACTCCTTCTCCATCCATAGTTACCCCAAAGAGTTTTATGAATATGTAGATGAATAGTTTCCTTCATTTGTCATCAACTATTTTGGTCTTACGTTATTTGAAAATTTTGAAACGGATAGTTAGATTGGAGTAGAAAAAACTTCAGCAACCTTATGTGCACAACAACTTGCACCTACAAAGTACACTGCTCTTCTCCATTTCTTTTGACTGATGATCTTGTTTATCTATTTTCTTCTAGCCTAGTGCCTAAATTATCCACCTCATAAATGGGCAGCAAGGAATCCAATCATAAGACACAACATTCTTTAAATTCTAACCAGATTGTAATATCAGAAGGTGCATTATAGCCCTAAAAGTACCAAGTATAGAGAACATCCAAAGCGCTGTGGAGTTTTCCGGATACCCTTCAAAACTCAGCTCTACGAATCCTTTCTATGCTTGCTGGCTTGGGTCCTTGAATTCTCACCGGTCTCTGAATCAGGCGTCTTCTAAGTTGATTGTCATGGTTTAAGTTATTGGTAGGAGTTGAACTTATTTGTGCTTCTTTATCAGATTTGCTCTCCGGAGTCAATTCTGTGGTGTCATCAGTGGCGGAATCTAATGTGTATATGTGAAGAGAGAGAGAGAGAGTACATATGTTTGCTGCAGCCGAAGGAGATGACTATTATACCACCAATCGCTTCTCTTTGCAGTTTAAAAGGGAAGAGAATCTCGGCTCGGCTCGACAATGAACTTGTTAATTAATCAAGGAAGAGACGGGGTCTTGGTTAATTAATACTCCCCCAGTCCCATCAGGATTGACCACTTTACTTTTTCAAAATCAAATTTCATAAACTTTGACCATAAATATATATTAATCTATATATAATAAAAATATCATGTGAGAT
>JAULKM010082202.1:0-11550 GCA_032355605.1 Rubia tinctorum
GTTGGGGCTAAACCATTCGATCGCAATGGTGGGGCTAGCAGTGGAAGGTGGTGGTGAGGTTGGTAGAAGGCGGAGGAAGCGGTCGTGGCTGCAGGGTTGGGCCTCAGCGGAAATGGTCGTAGCAGCAGGGCTAAGCATCGGCGGAGGGTGGCTGGAGGTGCTGGGGGTGGTGCTCGGAACAAAAGGCAGGGGGTGGCTGCGGCGACAGAGGTTGAGCATCGGCGGGGTGTGGTTTGAGGTTCTGGGGGTGGAAGGTGATGCTGGGGCTGGCTGGAAGGTGGTGATGGTCGGGCTGGAAGGTGGTGGTGGATCGGTGGTGTTCAACAGCTGGGAGGTGGTGGGCGGAGGGCATTTTTATCTTTTAAGTTTTTGTTTTACTCTGAAATGGCATTTTGATCATTGTCAACCAGTTAATTGCCGAAAATGACCAGTGAATGCTGGAATATACTAAGGGCTATATTTGCACTTATAGTTAGCGTTGTTTTTACACTAAAAAATATCTCAGAGTTATACGTGCACTTACTGAAGTATATAGGGTTATAATAGTATATCCCTTTTCAAATTGAAACTGTTGAAATCATATTTGCGATCTACAATGATACAAGAAAAAAATTGACAGGTTGGAGTTTATGGCAATTGAAAATAATATTTGGAAAATAGTTAATTATGAATTTATAGTTGAGGGGTTTTACTCAAAAAATATTAGAAAAATGACTCTATTTAATTAGAGTTAAGTGCTAAAATGACCCTATATTTTGGTCGAAAGTGCCAATCTAATCCTATAAAATTTGAAGAGCAATTTTAAGTCTATTATTTGGATGAAAGTGTCAATCTAACCCTTATGACTTGAAATTGGCCGGAATTCAGTATATTAACAACTATACCCCTGGTTTTTTTAAAAAATTGAATAAAGTAAAAATCCCATTTTACCCTCCCCTCCCTGCTTCTTCCTCATTTCCTTTTTCCATTTTACGAGCTCATCTGCAACCCAAATCTAAGGCACCTCTCTTCCGCCTAAAGATATTCGTGTCACGTCAGGCGGAGAGATTTGCGTCGCCTCTGGAGCTCTCTGGCGGAGAGGAGTGTCGCGTATAGCTGGTTGGCAGAGATGTCGAAAGCGCATATGGTATGGTCATTTTTCTGATCCACGAACTCCATCCCGATGTCATTTTTCAGCTTTCCGACGCCGACATCCCGGTCTCAGCCCTCCTGCAAGTGGATAGGGAGAGGTAGATTTAGCGAGGAGAGGTGGTCGTGGGTTTGGTGGGGTGATATTGGTTTAGGCGGCGGGTCGGTGACTAGGGTTTCAGCGGCGGTGCAGTGGATGTGATGGGAAACAATGATGGGCAGAGTTGGCTGAGGTGAATCTCAACCATAATCTTTTTTTTTAGATTGTCAAGTTAGATTTTGGCAGATCCTGTGATTTTGAGTTAGAAATTTTGAATTAATTTTAGTATGGTGAATCGACATACCTCAATTTGAACCCAACTGATTTAAATGGGTAATCTCCAATGCCAACTCATTTATTTTACGAGTTACCAATTGCCGAAAAACAACGAAGATAAACATCAAATCACAGCAAAGGTAATACATGAGCAAGCTGATGATCCCAAAAAGGACAGTTTTTGAGCGGAAACAAGATTCGGTCTGGGAGGTTTCAACGTCGGTGGCGAGGGAGCGACGGAGATGCGGCGGAGGTGGTGCTGGATGGGGTTATAAGATAAAGAAGAAAAACCCTAGGGGTAGTTATGTCATTAAAATTTTTTTAATACCATTGTTATTTTAGACTTTTTTATTTCGTCAATGTCAGAAAATATCTAATCAACGTCGAAATAGTGTCAAAAGGTATTATCGGCACTTTTGATGCAAAAGTTAGGGTTCTGATCGCACTTTCAGATTATACAGGGTTATATTGACAATTTAAAAAATTAATAGGGTTATATTTGTATTTTACCCATTTAATTAAGTTATCAAAGTCATGATTTCAAACACTCCCTCTGTCCCAGCTCTATTTGCACTTCTACTTTTTTTTTACACTATTTTCCATCAACGTTTGACTGCATATTTGAATAGATTTATGAACAATAATATTATCGTATATGATATTGTTCAATTCATCGTAACAAGTAGTTTCTAAATATCAACTTTTTATTTTCCGTTATTATACGTAGGTAAAGATATTAACGGTCAAACATGTTTTTTAACAGCGTGATAATGATGACAGTGCAAATGTAGTTGGGACGGAGGGAGTAAGTAGAGAAATTCTCTTGTTAGGTCGACTAACGGTCGACCAATCATGAAAAACGTCGTTTCAATAATTTTTTATGTTGCACTATAATTATTTATACATTACGATACATTTTAAAAGTTTTTTAAAATTATAGAATCGAACATTGTTCAAATAAATAAAAATAAACATCAAATTACCTCATTAGCTACATCAAATATAAAATGTCTCCGTCTAACGGTTGCTTTGTAAAAAATAAGACTTTGGGTAATAAGTAAATTATAATAAATAAAAGAGAATTATGATTTTCAATTTTTGTAAGGTTTAGAAAAAAATGTGAGTTGTCAAGAAATCTATTTTAAGAAAATATTTTAAACTTTTATCGATATCCAACATATTGAAAAATATTTAAATTATATATTTAAATTATTAATTTGGTTCTAATATTAACAGACGACTAAGTCTTATAACTAAATAAAAGCTCAAATTTCACATAATATTAGTTATTTTTAACATATAAATATGTGGCACTGTACGGTAATTCCATAGTAATATATTCTCAATAACATTACCATACCATAAAAAATGCGTCATACGGTACTACCATATCACATCATCGGTTACCAATATTTTCAGTACAAATGGTACGTGATTCAATTGGTAGGTTGGTTGGTACAGTATTTTGGCTCAAAATGCCAGCCCTACTATCTTGTATGGTTGCGCTGTGCTTGATTTATGCTACTCCCCCCTGTCCCACCTAAACCTGCAGAGAGAAAAATTTTGTTTTAATTTCAGATGTGTGAAAGGTCCATTTTGCCTCTGTCTTCTTCTTTTCATCTGCACATATCACCACCATCTCGTCTTCTTCCTCCGCCTTTCTCCGCTAGTACACCACCAGCAGGCCACCTTTTTAAACCTCTCACCACTATCCCCACCACCCCACCACCCAACCACCAACTCTTCTTCTTCCTCCGCCTCTCTCTGCCAACACCCCGCCATCACACCACCCTTTTCAACCTCTCACCACTACCCCCACCAACCAACCACCACCCCCCACCACCCTTACCTGCACCGAATGAAGTAGTGGCATGGCAATGCCTCGCTGAGGCATCACAATCGCAGCTACAAAACGAGCCCTCGCCTGAGGTGTGCCGACTGCAGCGGCGAGCCCTCATCCAAGCAGCGTTAATTTAAGCATTTTGAGTAGCAATAGATTGGAGCCCTCGCGACCGCATCAATTTTGAGCGGCGGTGGATTTGACAGTGAGGCGAAAGCCTTTTAACTATGATTCATTAACGAGTAGCATTTTAGATGCTAGTGCAAAGATGGGTTGTCCCATTGTGACTGCTACTGGTTTAAATGTTAAATAGATTGTTGTTGATGGCAGCAAAGGGTTGGATGTTGCGGATGTTGTGTATATATATATATATATATATATTTTACTTTAATGTAGTATATAATGTTTTTAGTGTGTTTATTTTATCTTGTTGATTTATTTATTTATCTTAGTATTTTGTATGTTATAATGATGTTTTGATTGGTTACTTTTGCTCTTTTGGTCGGTACAGTCACAAATGTTGTAGCAAATAAAGATGATGCAAGTGATGTTTATTCAAATAAACATAATGTTGATGATGATGTGCATTGAGATAATGTCATGCAAGACAGTGATGTTCAGTCAGAATTTGCTGAAAATTAGGATGAGGAGGCAGTTTGTTGAGAAAATGAGAATAATGAAGTTGTTGTAGGAATAATATTTCAAGTGTTTTCATTTAAAGTTCTGGTGATGCATTTGTTTAGTTAGAAATTGCATTAATTATGTTAAATATTGCATTTTTTTATAGTTTTTGTTTTAATTAATTTTTTTAGGTACAACGCCACAGGATGTTGTGCCTGAACCTACTAATGGTATTGCCGATGTTGGGGTTCAAGACAAAGTTCCTGAACCTGATAATATTGTTAATGAAAGGAATATAATTTTAAGTGTTTGGTTGAAGTTTCAAATGATTCATTTTTTAGTTAGAGATTCCATTATATTAGGGCTGGCATTTTGAGTCAAAATACTGTGCCAGCTAATTTACCAACCGAACCACGTACCATTTGTACCATATATATTGGTAACAGATGATGTGCTATGGTAGTACCGTACCATATTATTATGGGATGGAAATGGTATTGAAAAATAATTACCACGGTACTACCACAACATACCACACAACTATATATCAAAACTTATAACTAATATTATGTAAACTTTGAGATTTTTATTTTGTTAAGATTTAGTCATTCATTAATATTAGAACCAATAGAAAGTATTCTATGTTTTGATTCCAATATGTTGGATATTGGGAGAAGTTTAATTATTTTTCTTAAGTTAGATTTCTTCACAACTGATATTTTTGTATTAAGTCTAAAAAAAAGTAAATCAAAATTATAATTTTCTTTTAATTATTATAACTTACTACTATATTTTTAATGTGTTATTTATCTTACATTATTATTATGATTAGAGGGTATTTAATTTTCTAAAATTATGCTTATACAATAGATAATTTTAATTATTTACATTTTTTATTAATAAATTAGTTCATTATATTTTATATTTGGTGGTATAGTACCATACCATACTGATACCAACCAAAAATTTGTATACCGATGTGTTGATATGCAAGGGATTTGGTACGGTATTGAATTTTAAAAATAATATACCAAAATCGTAGGTATGGTACATAGTATTAGTAAAAAGCGATGGTAACCGTACCGAATCCACCCCTACATTATATTAGTCAAATGTTGCATTTGTTATAGTTATTGTGTTGATTATTTTAAGGTACAGTGCCACATAATGTTTTGGCTCAACTTGTTAATGGTACTGGTGAAGCTGGGGCTCAGAATGAAGTTCCTGAACCTGATAATATTGTTGATGAAGAAAATAGAATTTCAAGTGTTTCCATTTAAGTTTCAAGTGATGCATTTTTTAATCTATATATTGCATTATATTAGTTAAATGTTGCATTTGGTATAGTTGTTGTGTTGATTTTTGTATGTTCACTGCCAGAGAATGTTGTGGTTGAAGTTTCAGGTAATGTTGGTGAGGATACTGATATTGACAGGATTGTTGATGATGATACAGACGAAACTGCAAATGTTCATGAAGAATTTCATGGTGCTAATGTTTGAGCTATTGATGTTGTTTAAACTGAAGTTCATAATGTAGTTCTTAAAGAAGAAATTGAAAAGAGGCTGAGAAGAAAATGAAGAATGATTTTTTTAAAGAAAAAGTCCCTTGTGGGACAGAAAAAATTGGTCAAGAAGTGTGATGGAGAAAAGAAGAAAAATGACGTTGAAGAACAAAAGGAGTTGTTAAAGTTAGTGGGAGGAAGAGAAAGGTTTTGGATGTCGATTCTTCGTCCTCAGGAAAAGAAAAGAAATTGGATGTGGAGAAATTCAAAGGTGAAAATGAGGTTATTGTTCGGAAGAAGCAGCACAATCGTGTGAAGAAACAATTTGTCCAGCATGTTGATGATAACATAAACACATTTTTTTCTTTTTTCTTTTTTCTTTTTAAAATTTTAATATTAAGTATTTTATTATGATATGTATGTTTTTATTTACATGTTGCATTAGTTATATTCAAGTATGTAGTAGTTAGTAATATTGTGAGTGATTGCTGGTTTGATTTTTAATTAGATTTGCATTTATTTATATAAATATTGCATTTCTTAGCATTCGATATGTAGTAGTTAGTAATACTGTATGTTACTGTTGGTTGATTTATAATTATAAGTTTATTTGTTTTCTTACATGTTGCATTACTTAGCATCCATTGTATAGAAGTTACTAATATTGTTTGTAACTACTAGGTTGGTTTATAATTTTATTTGCCTTCATTTATTTAAATTTTGAATTTCCTAGCATCCAATATGTTGAAGTTAGTAATATTGTATGAGAGTATTTTATTATATATGCATTTATTTACTTATATAGTACATAATTTGGCATTCATGATGCAATAGTTACTTAATCTGTGTTTATTTCAAATTAAAAAGTGCATTAGTTTGTATAAATGTAGCATATGTTAGTGTTTAACCCATAGATATTCTGATTTGATTATAGGATTGTGAATTTTTTTTTCTAAAAGTTGCTCTCCTTCAAAATTAAGTAGCTTGATGCGTTGCTTAACTCCAAAGCAGAAGCATGATGTTGAAGACATTGGGTTTGGTACACTTCTTGATTCTTTGATTTCGTCTTTGCCAACAAGGATCATTCATTGGTTGGTGGATAAGTTTCATATTGTGTGCAAGAAGTTTCTCATTACAGATTCATTATCATCCATGATGATGTGTATGACATATTATGCATTCCACGGGTTCCTGGACAATTTGTGTATGTTGTGAAAAATAATGGTAATGGTGTGTCGAACGTGTTGATATAAGGGAGAGGTGGAAGGCTGAGATGAAAGCAGATAATCATTGTAACTTCTCATCTATTACCCTGTTAGGAGAAATTAAAAAATATAGTGAGGGTGGTGTTTCATCGAAGAGATGTCTTTTTATACAGTGTATGTGCACTTTTCTTGCTCCAACCAGTAGAAATATTGTTGACATGAATCTGGTTGAAGCTTTAGAGAATGTAGCTTTGATTAAGGACCTGGATTGACGTAGTCATGTGCTAGATCGTTTATGTAAAAGTGTTGGGAATTTTAGATGTGGAGCAAAGAGTATTTCGGTGAGTGGTTGTGTCTTTGTAATGTTGATGCAATTATTTTTATAGATTTCCTTTTAGAAGCCATTGAGACTCCATTAGAGCACTGGAGTAGTGTGAGTTTGCTTAAGAGGGCTTAGGTACTTGAGAGGGTGGGCTATGAGAGAAGAGTAATGATTGAGGATGGGTGTCTTCCATTGACAAAGACATAAAGATGAAAGGGAAATCTTTTGTTGAGCTGATACTCTTAGGGTCATTACTCTCATTATTGGTGCTAAGGAGCCCAGATTAATGAAGTACTTCATTCCAATTGGACTGATGACCAACGAGGGTACTGATCCAGCCGTTGAAATTATAAATTAGCATTCAACAACCTGTAGTTACTGATACATTTTGTGAGTGTTTGATTTTTTATCTTGACAGTTTGGTTGTATTTAGTAATTGGTTTTCTGAATTTTTTTAGCCTGTGCACAAAGATTGCATTTTGTTCAAATGTACATGGAGATCATCAATTGGAATTTAGTGAAAAAATTGGAGAGAGTAATGGGACTCGAAGGCATCGTTAAATACCTATGGTCCACGATAAAAGATAGAGATTTATAGTGTTGCTCTCTTACTCACTTTTAACTACTTAAAAGTAGCTTGCGGTATTTTAGGGTGTCATTCACAAAAACTTAGGGGGTTTACAAGATTGATTCACAAATTTCACACGCAAGCATCACCAAGTGTGCGTGTCGGGTGTAGAGAAAACGGGGGAGGGGGTTTTGGTTTAAAAGAGTTAAGCTAACAACTGACTAGCATGTAAATATGAACTACAAGATAAAGATAATAAGACAACTTGGGGACTTCCGCATCAAATGTTCAGTATTAGAATTTTATCCCCAATTCCTATTCCCATATTCACAATATAATTGCTTCAAGCCATATTACCCGATGTGGAGAGGTTGACTCACCTAAAACTCCCGATGACTACGATCCCGGTTCTGCCCCCTCATTAAACTCTCACCTCCGCCTGTTATAGCTATAGGAGCGCTAACCCACCGACCCCCTCTAGCCCTCACTATCGTGGTTAATAAACTTGTGATCATGCACTGGACTAAACACAATAGTAACTTGACTCGTTGGGACCTACATCGAGGACACCCACTACAATGGTGTATGCTTTTACGTAGCGGCTGATTTAGAACAAAAATAAAGGGATCTTGCGTTGCTTCACGCAAAAGTTTTTATCGTTAATTTGTTTCTAATATATTCAAATTCTTTCATATTTAATTTTCAATTTTTTTATAATATTTATTAGAATCTTTTCAAATGAATAGAAATGTATTAATTAATGATAGTTTATAAAAATTAATAATGAGATATAAAATAATATTCTAATATTATCAACTGAAATGTTGAAATATTATTATAAAATTATATTAGTAATATAGGATTTTCATATTATTTAAATAATGATTTAAAAATTGTAAAATGAAAATAAAATATTATAATTTGTTGGTATAAAAATAAGATAGTATAAATTAATTTGTCAAAAGTATTCTATTAGGGAGTCGAATCCATGTGAATAATCTGAAAATAGTTGAACATTCCAGTAGTTAAACCCCCCTGAATAAACACTATTTAAATATATTAAGAGTTAATTATTAAAATAGAATGGAAGAAGATGATTCTTCCCTCTTTATCAATGAATGTCATTTGCGGTCTCAACTTCATATAAAATCAAAGTCTTTAAACACTCAAAATATGAATTAAAGTCCAAATAAATTCACATATTTTCCCGTTTTTATTTACATGATATTAATTTCTTTGAGTATAAAAATTAGGTGCTTGAATGAAATCACAACTGGTGCTTAAAGGTTAAAAAATTATATCTACAACTAATCGACAGAGTCGAGATGGTGCTCTAACACCACTCAGGCCCCCATTGAATCTGCCTATGCTTTTACGACCGAGAGCATTAGTGTCTCATTAATTGTCCCCTAGAATTTTATCCGGACTAGTTTAATACAAATACGTGATATAACTTTAAGAACTAGACTACAATCCCAATTGGATATTAATCGACACCTGACAGTATGTGGTCGGGTCACTCTAATATCGTTCATAGCCTAATTCAATTAAGTCCCTTAGCCAAATCCAATAAAAAAATCAACAATCATGCATATTGGTCACTCCTAAACATGACCACACTGAACTTTGATCAAACCCGACAAAAAGATAAATTACTCCCAAGTTCATTCCCGTACCTAGTGCTAAATCATGCATTGAAATCAATTACTTATACATACTAACATCAAGAAAGCATAAGCATAAGAAATCAAAGATTAAGAAATAATTATAGTAATGGCATACATGATATTAATCTAAGAATCTCACAAATCATAACTAAACATATTTACAAAAGCTCACAAGCATAGATATAAGCTGAATAATGAAAACCTATAACAAATGTACAAAAACCCACAGAAAATATGTAAAAGCTAAGAAAAGATAAAGAAGAACTAATGGTCTAGAGTCTCAAGTTGTGCTCAAATAGAAAAAGAGGAAGAAGAAGAAGGCTATTTATAGGTGGGAAAAGAATGATGAAGAAGGTGGCCCACTTATCAAAACTTTAGTCAATAGCGTGGCATGGACTGTGCCAGACTACATGGACTGTGTTGCATTCACCGTACAGATATTCACGGCCAGTATTTAGGTACCGGGTCATGAACACTTCTGATCTGCACGGACCGTGCTAATCTGCACTATCCAGTTTTCTGGGTTGTGTCCTTGAAGACCTGAATCTTGTTTTCATTGCTACGAGTTGAGCACTGATCCGATTTGGAATTTTATGTAGTTTATTTTATAGTGCTCGCGAAGAAAAATTCAATTATGCTTTCCTTGGATGCCAATTTGTCTCGAATCATTCCTAGAATTATACTTTAAATATAGGATCATTCTTCACCCGCTACTATACTTTGTTTCTTCAATCTTCTTCTACCACTTTGTAAGTGGATCTCTTTCTTCTACCATCCTTGCAATTGATCATCTCCATGATGGTCTCTAAATAATCTCACATAATAATTAGAAATCTATCAAATCGTAGAGGTAAATACGTAAGACATTAAATGCTTACAAAATAGGGAAATTAGTGCTAATAATTGTGATTATTAGCACTAATTTCCCTTGTAAAACACGTAATAATTAATCATACCATCCATCAACAAAAACATCTAAAAAAAATTGTGTTAAATGCTCTAAAAACATACATTTCTTATCTCATCAGAGAGAAAGTGCAAGTTTTACTGTGCAAAAAAATACCACAAAGATTCCGACGCTATATGACAACTGTAGATATGCTAGCTGATCCAAGAACGAAGTAGCTGGTTGATAAGATAGTTGCTCAGTTTTTGAAAAAAAAAACTTGTTCCTCTATTCCTTCGTTTTCTCTTAGAAATTACGAATGTGATGGATATGTTTTTTTATGGTGGAAATTTTACGTGAAGGCAATGATAATGTTCATCTTTGAATATGATAAATATGCTTATTTTCCATAGTTCCGAGAAAGACGCGGATGGAAAATGCACAACCAACTACACTCGAATTCCATGGTATGCAACCCGTAGTGTCATTAATGCATTGTTATAAAGAGAGTTATTTTGCAGCCCCTAAATACTCTCTAAGGATTGAATAATTGATCGAGCTAGAAAATTTCACAACTTTCTAGAGTAAACGATTTTTACCTTGGTAAGAAGAACACCTATGTTGAGGACTCGGCTCAAGAGGCCCATTACATGTTGAGGGCTCGACTCACAAGGCCCATTGCAGATATTTCGTTGAAGTTTGTTTTACACCCGTCGAGGATCCAAATGCATTTATGAAAGCAACATAAAACCCGTACTTCTTGTACATTTTGGTTGACAGCTCCCTCGGATAGATCACATCCACAGCCTTCTGATGGATTCATAAACCGTAAGATTTTCAAACATCTTTTCCCGTTGTTCATCATTCAAGGTTCTCAAGCCTGCATGCCAAAAAGGACAGATTAAATAAATAAATAATGTTTTGAATAATGAAATACACATTAGCAATAAGTTAGATTTGTGATAATTAATTATTTCACTATTCATTTACCTTAGGGGAACACTAAGTAATTACCCCTCTTTTCTCCTATAAATACCCCCTAAGAGGATGAAGAAAATTACACCTCTCATTCTCACTTTCTAACTTTATTACTTCATCTCATCCTTATCTTTTCTCTTCATCTTATTCTCCATTCTCTCCATCTTATTTTCTATATCAACTTCCTTAATTAATTAGTGCAAAGTTAGTGAAATTACAGCACGATCACTCTCCGCCTTCATCAAGTAAGTTCATAACACGGGTATAATAAACCGTACACTAAAATTTTTATGATTATGCACTAAAACTTTTATGATTGTTATTATGTGCTAAATGTTTAATGATTGTTATTATTGTTTCATAACATCATATTATTATATACAGGAGGCTTGCCACCTTATGGTAATGTGATGTGAATTATTATAATTAACTTTCTATTTTATAACTACATAACACCATATTACTATATACAGGAGGCTTGCCACCTTATGGTAATGTGATGTGATTTATAATAA
>JAULKM010082213.1:0-11550 GCA_032355605.1 Rubia tinctorum
GTAGTCTTCTCTTCTTTCTTTCTCCGGGTCTTCAAAAGTCTTCATAGTCTTCAAAATGGAGTCTTCAAAGTCTTCACATCTCCTATAATTACCTTTTCTCACGGAATTCTCACTATTAGTGACAAAAGCGATAAAGTCTCTCCCAACTATAATAATACAAATTCAAGGTAAAATATGGTCTTCAGAGCATCAAAGTCTACCAAAATGAGTCTAAGAAGGTACCAAACTCACCATATAAAATGGACACGTCACGAAGGCAGGCGGCTGTGATCGTTAGGAATTGAGGCAATCGGCGGTAACAGCAAACGGTGGGTGGTGGGAGACAGCTAGTGTCGTCGGAAACAAAGATATTTTTATCAGAAAAATCACGAGAAAAGACCAAAATTTTTAGAGAAACCTGACTGATACTATGATAAAAAGTAAAACCCACAATTGTTGCAGATGTGCGTATTGATATACATAGTAAGTATATATGGATATAAAATTACAAACAAAGATATGAAACAATTTATTTGCAAAACCCATTAGAAAAGATTTTCCTTTCTTTTTTTGAAAAATCGATCATTCCTAGATACTAGGAAAAAATTCCAGTGGCGATTACAATGAGTGGAATTGACTTCCAATCTAATTAGCCTCTAGCAATAACTAACATATTGCAAGAATATCTAAATTACATGTTAACCAGACTAATAGTTTGTACTATTATAGATCAGAGATCCAATAAAACTATAGTTGTAACATCGCTCTCGGGGATATTAACTTGCTTCCCGCGAAAATCATGACCACTTGACATAGAGGAGCGTATCACGCATCAATATCACTGTGTCAAACAAGGATCTTCTACAACTGTAACATCACTTGATCCACGATCTATGTTGTCCAAACTGTAAACACCTTGAAAAACACAGATTTGACAATCCAAATGAATGGAAATCTAAAATAAAACCACAAACAAAATTATGAACACACAATCTGAACAAGTAGATCGAAAACAATACATCGTGAACAACTAAATGGAGTTATCATCATGAACACACCGATCTAATTGATCAGGTTGAAGAACAAAACTAAATATGTGAAGAAAAATCTCACACTTATTGAATATAAAAAATATAAATCAAAATAAACTGTTGTTCCACATCTCCCCTAATAGGAAGATGGGGAAAAAGATTGAAGAAGAAGGGTGCGGCAAGGAAGTGAGGTGTGCACTGGTAGGGTTTGAGGCCATGAAAAGATATTCCACTCTGGACGTTACATATTACTTGCGAAGATCTGCAACTTCCTCCGGGTACTTTTGGCCGTGGATATAAGAGTCGTGCTATGAGATTTGGCTTCGGTTTCGATGCGTCTAACAAGGATTACAAAGTGGTGGAATAGCAAGTGCCAAAAATGAAGCAAAAAAAACAAAGTCGTTCGATACACTTGACGAGGAAATTCAGTACAAAAGTGACAGGATTGTTCGACACACTTGCCTTCTGGCCAGTTCATGATGATACCAACAAGCTTATACAAGTGTGGGTTTCTCACCAGCTTGGACAACGGGTAGCTCGCCTTCTTGACTAAGACGATGCAGCAGTGATAGAGATTGATGGCCACCTGCCTAGAATAAATGGTGCCCTTTTTCAACCTACTTTGGTTTCTCTAGCTAGATATATATTGAATGGCCTCAGTTTTTGCTTTTAAGGCGCAATTTTGCCACCCTTATCTCTCCTCATTCAAATCAGATTTTAGATACTCCCTCCGTTCAGCTAAGTTTGACACACTTTTAAGTCAGTTTTCTCAAGCCACGTTTGACCATAAATTTCACGTAATATATAAGTAGTAATATTATCATGTGAGGTATCGTTGGATTCTTCGTAACATGTACATTCCAAATATTAAAATTTTACATGATATTAACATATGTAGCAAAAGTTATTAATGATCAAACATGCCTTGAGAAAAGGGAGTAAAAAAGTGTGTCAAAACACTAATGAACATGAACGGATGGAGTACTTGTTTTCTTTATAAAGCTAATGGTAAAAGTCTTTGTATTCAAATGATGAAGGGTATTAATGATTCTCAATATGGTCTTTGTATATTCTAATCGTTTGCTTTCTCTGGAGAACATGCAATAACATTTGCTTAGCATCCACCAATGATGACAGATTGTGGTAAGCTTTCTCACTGCAACCAATAATCTCATTCCTGACAGTCTTTGCAAGAACCAATGTCAACCATCTTTGCTTGATTTTGTTGTTTCAGGACACCTAGGTGAAGAACCATATTTTGCAATCCGGAGTACATCAGATTGAAAAGATCACTCAAAAAATGAACGAAAGTTATTAAGGAATTGTAATATTATGTAAATTGTAATTAGATTAGATTTCTTTTTCTAGTCTGGTATAGGTACTTATTAGAATTATTACCCCGTAAATATTCTACAAAAGTGTCGAGAAAAATGCACTATCATTACCAAATTTTGGAGTATGAAATGATTCAGGTGTAGTGTTTCTTGACAATGGCTAAACTCAGTCACCGGTTTGTGACTGCCTGCCTGTGGAAAGCACAAAAGGATAACACATCCTTTCAAATTCGAAGTGTTAACAACTGTGTAAGGTGCATGTCAGCATGTGTGTGAGATGGGGATAGTTCAAACAGGAACCTCTGCAGGAGACAGGACTAGACAATTAATTTTGCTTCAGCCAGGAAAAATTTCGCCCAATGCATATACGAGTCCCCCCGCCAAATGGATAAATGCGATTTGGCCCTTTTTGGCATCGATATTCCTTTACTCAATCTCTTGGGCTTGAACCCTTTTACGTCATCCCCCCTATCTCTGGGCCATGATACATTAGCAATATTTGCTTATTTAACGAGAATCACCCCCGTCGGAAGCGTAAACCTTTTCATTTTCGTCTCTTCGTTACTTCTTCTATTAAGCTATGTCACATGTGGGTATAATCTCAGAACTTCATTCAAGATCATCGTCACCAGTGATAATCATACAAAAGTACTCATAAAACAAGCTTTACATTGTCGAACCGAATTTTTCCTTTAGGTCGAACGCTCGGCCGCTACTTCATTCTTGGATCTAAAGTCATATCACAACTGAGTTGGGCCAACACCCAACCATCCTGCAGAAGATCTCCTACGCTGAAGATATTCGTGCGAGATTTTCCTTATCAAGAAAAGTGAATATTCATCCTAGCGTGATTGGGTGATCTCTCTTAGATAACCCATTTAAACACCAAGGCATTCATTCAATCCCTAATACTCAAACTAAACACTTTTGATCTCAATTTACCATGGGAGTTTCTTCCCTAGACGCCCCTGAGGGGTTTGTTTTGTACGGCCAGTGTCACGAAACAAGGTTTGGCTATCATGATCGCATTTCGACACGTATCAATTGGCACGCATGATGGGACACAATTTTCAACAACTGATTACCTAATTCAATGCTGCCCCTGGAAAACGTTGTTCACGGCGGACCACCGGTGAGAGACATACTCTCGGCCCCAAACACATCAGTAACGATGATGGGGGCATCGACTCAACCTTTACCATGAGTTGCTACTTGCATGGGGTTAAGCACCTTCGAAAATGAATACCTATGATTCATATCCCCGGAGTTCGGAGATTTCTTTCGAGCTCAACATAGCCTTCTTCCCACAGTGGCACCAGCAGCTGATCAAGCTAGGAGAAATCATCCTCGACCATCGCAGAACCCAGAGGAAATTATTTTTAACTGTTTGACTGATGCCTTCATAGCAGTAGGGATCCATCCCCTTAACACTGCGAGCGCTAGGGTACATGGCCTCCTACCAATACACTTTTTAGGTGCAGTGTGCTAGCAAGCTTCGACACCTCCCGAGACGATGGTACCTCATCCATACCCATCTCATTATCTCATGGGTAGGTGTTTTTTCCCAAATCCCATGATACCGTCGATACCAATGAAGTTTCATGCATGCGGGATCTACCATTCACACCATGACACCAAGCACCTTACAGGGCAGCATCAGTCATCTCTTGGATTGTTTCTCAAGCCTACCCTTCGTGGTCAGCCCTTTCTCATCACCATCAGCATGGACCTGATCCTTATAGTAGGATGGTCCCCCAACCTATAATAATGTTGATCACACCACCTTCTTACGCTCACCCTTCTGGAACACAAGCATCTATAAGTACTACTTATGCTTACCCTCATATACCTGTCCAAGGATCGG
Organism: Rubia tinctorum; assembly: GCA_032355605.1. Classification (NCBI taxonomy): domain Eukaryota; kingdom Viridiplantae; phylum Streptophyta; class Magnoliopsida; order Gentianales; family Rubiaceae; genus Rubia; species Rubia tinctorum. The sequence continues at coordinate 4,209 of JAULKM010082213.1, forward strand.
ATAAACAGATAGATGGTGCAAATCTTAGCGCTATCAACTGCGAACTTGATTGCATGATTCGGAAGGTCGGACAAGAGGCATCCTCACCATTCATGCCCTCTATATTAGCAACACCCTGAGACCTTACCCAAAAGTTACCAAATAATGTTCTGACCTACGACAGGTAGTCGGGCCCTAGAAATTTTTTAACATGCTTATCAGGTTATAGAATTACGGAGAATTTCCCAAAATATAAAGTGTAAGTTGGTAAGGTCTTTTCTAAGAGGAAAGACCCTGCAGTGATTTGAGTATATACCTAGAAGACAATACACCAACTTCCACGCTTTTGGCTGAAGTATGTTAAATCATTTTTATCAACGGAGGAAGCTCACTAAGACTAGGAAAAGTCTTCTCAACATTCAAAAAACCACATTGAGTCTACCGCAATCGTTTATAAACGTTACACTGAGGAAAGTTTAGAGTTTGTGGATCTGATTGATGCAATGGTTATCTTAGGATATATGAAAGATATGGTTGATATCAAACTGTGCGAAGTACTTGTAGTTGATCCCCTAGCGACCATAAAATGGCTCCACAGCACCATGGAAAGATAAGCCATGGTGGAAAAAGAGACCAAATGCAAGAAAGCCAACAATAACATTACCACTGGAGGTGGAGCAGAACTAACCCTAAGCTCACGGCGAAACCTCTGACTGGGGGTTACACCCCACTATCACATTCCAGGGCACACATCATGTCTGTTAACTGACACATTCTTCAGTCTCCGATAGGATGGCAGGAGACCCACATAGGAGAGTTTTTAATGGTTATTGTGACTTCCACAAGGAAACATGTTAAGCCACAAATGAGTTCTTTCAGCTCAATGGAGAGATTAAGAGGTGCATCGACCAAGGATTTCTCCAAGATTATATTCTTTCCCCATGAGCTCAGAAGAACCAACACAAAAGCTAGTTCTAAGATCAGCATCATATTCAAAGACAAAGGCGTAATGATATGCTAAAAGAGGCACCAGGTAGCCACACCGCCATAGATGTAATCAATGGAATGCTTAGGATTCATGAAATTGCAAACACTGTCTCGCATTGGGTGAAGAACCACTTGCAACCCAAGCTCAAACTATCATCTTCTCAAAAACCGATGCAGTACCTAGTCACACTCTCTATAGACAGCGGGAGTGCGGTTGAAGTCATATTTGTCACCTGATATGACCGAATGGGGCTTATTAGGAAAGATTCGTGAAAGCCAATGTAACCATTATCAAGATTCACTGGTCGTGAAAAAAAACAATTGGGTGATTTCACTACCATAACCATCGATGAGAGAATGAAGAATATCACCATCGACTATAAATTTATCGCGTCAATGCCCTCTTGCCTTCAATGTAATCTTAGGACGACCTTGGATTAGTCAAACCAGAGCCATTTTATCACCATATCATCTAGAAATGAAACTCCCCACAGAGAATGATGCTGCCAATGAGTGAGATCAGGCAAAGGATCAACATTGTGTGATGGTAGCTTGGAAGGATCTCAATATGATAAGGACAATAAGCACCGTCCATAAGGAGAAAATATGGGTACGATCATCAAGAACAAGAGAAGTCGGTAAAGCCTTGTTAGTTCAGGTGAAACAAAATTAACAACTTCTGTTTAATGAATATTTCAATATCTCCTCGTGGCATATTTCTAACCTAACCGGAGCCCTGAAAAATTTGGTTGTACACCACCTCAATATTGATCCCATGATCAAACCCACTGAACAAAATAGAAGAATCTTTGCCCCCTCGAGAGGGGTGACTATCAAAGAAGAAGTAGCAAAACTACTCAAAGTAGACGTAATCAAAGAGTTGTTTTACCCGAAAAGGCTCTCCAAACCAGTTATGGTTAAAAATCATGACAGAGGATAGAGAATGTGCATCGACTTCACCGAGCTGAACAGGTTTTTTCTTGAAGGATAGTTACCTGCTACCTCCGATTGGCCATCTCGTATAAGCTATAACTGAGTAATAGGTGTTGGCGAGTAATCATCAAATCCTTATGGTAGAGGAGGATAAGGAATAAATCTCGTTCATCACGGATGTATGGATATTTTTCTACAAAAAACCCATTTTGGATCCATAATGCAGGAGCCACATATCAGTGCTTGGTAGACAAAATATTTATGGAAATTTTGTCACAACTAGTGGTTAAGAAGTTTATGTAGCATAGATATTTTTTTACATATTTTCCTATAGTTTAAACGACCTTTGGGTTCTATGAAGCAAATAGATATATCCTATATTTTTAGACAATCTTTTTAGTCTTTGTTAGTATCCTAAAATTCCATATCACAAAATTAACAATCATGCGGAATATTTTTGTTTAAACCTAACCTAATACTTCTTTTAGGAAACACATTTGATTTTCCCCATCCTCATAATATGAGAGTTGAAGACTATCATCCTAGAGTTCCTAGCCAGCCATATGCCTTTGAGCTTATATTTTGATAAATCATCCATCAACTGATGTGTCTCTCCCTGCCCCTAAACCAACAATAGACCAAGCATTGTATTAATAGACTCTTTGTTTGGATTTTATACTAATATAGAATAAAAATGAAATTTGTAGGGTTAGAAATAGTTTTAATTTTGTTGCAGAGGTGTCATATGAGAAGTTTCTTGTGTACTGATCCTTCTGGGGAGAGGATAAAGCAGTGTTGAAGGCTCTTTGATCATAGTTGTCCTCCAGTTGATCATCTGAGTTGCGGGCATGGTCTTCTATGATCTACAAGATATGAAGACTTTGTAGATGATCATATTCTTGATTGAGCATAGAGTTACTGGTTCTCATCTTGAAAGAGTTGAAATCTGTTGAAGGTATATGTGGTTGGGGATTATGGTTCTGGGATATGATTCTTGTTGGGGGGATCTATATTTTCCTGAAAATCCTCAAGGCCTGTGTTAGTGGGATTTATATCTTGTGCTAGGCCAGCACTAGGTTGTTTTAAAGGGTGTGGGGATTGTTGAACCGTTTAGCTTGAGTATGGTTTGGAGTTGATTTTCCAAATTTATCAGTCTTAAATTATTGCTTTGGTTGGGGCTGGTACAGAATTAAGAGGTTAGTTTGCTAAGGTTGGTTTTGCTAAAGTGGATTTTCCCCTAATTCTTCCTCCTTATTTTTTGGGTTGGTATTAGTGTTGAGGTTATTGCTTCTAGACATTACATTTTCCTTATAAGTGTCAGAGAAGTCCTTGAATTAGGTTGTGTTTTCTTCCCATTAAGGTGCAGGTCTAAGACCTTTGGTTCCAGACGTATTTCCTTGTGATAGTAGTTGGTTCACTATTTCATCATTTTTACATTTTTTTTATCCGAATGACCTAATTTAGAACACATCTTTCAATAATCAGGAAAATCTTCATAGATTACATTATATGACTTGTTATTGGCTAGTGATCCTAGTAGTATCAAAATTCCAAACAAATAAATGAACCATTGATTTCATCTTAGAGTGATAGTCTCATGTTAATATTATTTTAAAATTTTCTTTAATTTTTGAGTTTTAAATCACATTCCTACATGCGTTTTTGGCTTTTTTTTCTCTAAGAGTTTATTTTTTAAACGATGAAAATCAATTTTAAAATTGCATAAAGTTATAAGGAAATTGTAAAGTGCGTTACCTTATTTCAGTTACATACATTTTGACTTCACTTGTCACTAAAAGAATTACATTCGATCAGAGTTCAAAATGCATATGTGAAGGTGAATTTAATTGGAAAAGAAACATTCTTACTGTGATCCACGGAAACAATTATTTTCAAGGTGGTCCAACTAAACTATCCAAAAGACCCAATTTTTTTACTAATACAGTCCAAAATGCCCACAAATATTTTCTGCATTCATCATGTCATGCTATGCCACCATCTCATCTTAGTCTGCTTAACAGTTAATTCAGAAATTAAATTATAAATAATATAAATGGTGAATAGTTATGAATTTTTTTACAATTTTATTTTCAGGATCAATTTTGAAAGGTTTACAAAACTATAAGAATTTCTCTATGAAAATGGTTTTTAAATACAATGAACACTCTCTCATTACCATTTCTTTAAGTTTTTGGATTTTTTTGCATAATTTTTTATTTCGGGACAATTTTTAAAGATCTTCAAATGTATAGAGATCTCTCTGCATAAAAAGCATATAAACATACTGAACACTCTCTCTCCTTCCTCATCCAATTCCTCTTTAGGCAAAGAAGATTCTCAACAGAATCCATATGGCGAGCATCGTTTCACTCACTAATATAATCTGCAAACTCTAAAAATGAGATTAACATAGTAGTAAGCAGAGTCGATCCCACGAGTAATGGAACAATCACTATATAGAGAATTTTTAGTGCAGCCACCACACCTTACTTTTAAGGATTTGTATAAAACTAATAATGCAAACTAACAAATATCAAATATCAAATATGAATTAAAATGCAACCTAAAAATATATTAAAATGTAGATAACAAATAAAGAATGTAATCGGAACTGAATAACTCATATTAGTTAAATATCGATCATCGGCGCAAAGATAAATCAATTCATTGCATCTATCAGTTATGATATAAAGCTCAAGTGTCAAGAATCCAAGGTAAAACAGTCTTACCTAGTGTATTGTCAGAATAATTTAGCTTAGAGAAGATGTTAATAATCGTACTCCACGGTTATTTGGACAAGGTGGGCCGAAAGCTTACCAATCAGTATTGGAGAGAACGGCGGCGGCGTTGCCTGGCGGTGGAGCTACGGGGGCTGCAGGCTGAGCTGCTCCAGCGAACGGCACAGCAGGAGGGACGTGGGTTCACTGCTTCTGAGCTTTCGGGCCGGATCCAGGAGGTCTGCTCTCGACGAACCAGTTCAGGTAACCAATGATGCGATAATAGGTTGTAACGTCGTGGCCCTTATGGTTGCAATGGGTACACAAGAGACTATTCCGGTCAACGGCGGCGTCGGGCAGAGTACTTGGGGTGCCGACAGTTAACTTTGTACCATGGAAAGAAGTCAGTCGACGTGCAGCAGAGGCTATGGTATCTGGAGTGGATTCACGGGAATTGACAATAGTCGTGTGACACTCCTTCTGAATTGTAAACAAGTGAACATGATCAATAGAAGGAAAGGGATCTTGCACCAGGATATGTGATTCGAGAGTATGATAGTCATTATCGAGAACAATGAGAAATTGATAAACCACCTCATTCTGGCGTTTCTTAATGGAAATAGTAACAGCATGACATATGTATGTTTAAGGGGGCAAGTAAGTAAACAGCTCATCCTACAGCTTCTTGCACCTTCCATAATAAGCAGCAACAAACTGACCATTCTGACGACAAGTATAAATGGTCGCACGAATCTCACACATTCGCATACCATTCCAAATAGAAAAATGATGCTTAAGGTCATCCTAAAGCTTCTTAGCAGACGCAAAATAAATAATAACAGAATGAATGGAAGGGTCAAGAGTTTGAAAAATCCAACCAGTAACCATAGAATTCACACTAAGCTTGGATTTCTTGATGGCATTAAGTAAAGAGGTACTAAAATTTTAAAATTATCATCTTTCAAGATCACTGGAGAAATAGTTAAACCTGGATGATCTGACAAATGCACATAGTAAGGATGAGTAGTAGGCAACAAACGAGAGGAGTTAGCAGCAGCATGTGAAGGGCCTGAGCGGCGGCGACCACCGCTACCTGAACGGCGGGCCAGAAGATGGTGGCGTTGGCAGCGGGAACATCGGACAGGATAACAGCACTGGGAACCTGGAGCAGCGGCAGAGGACCTGGAACGGCGACACCAGAATCAGTGAGAAGAGCAAGGATGGCTGGCGGATTGACTCCGTGAGGAAGAACCAGAGTTTCATTGCCTTTGGGAACACCAAGATCGACAACATCAAGATCTTCAACATCAACTTAATTATAGAGATCCATAACAGCTATGGAGAGAAGGCAACAATGGCAGTGCGGGAAGCTTCGGCGGAGGCGATTTCACGACGACAACACTTGAAGAACATCAGGGCGGCAGTGGAGTGTGTTGGAAAGAGAGGGTGGTGGAAAATTTTTAGGGATTGGAAAATTTTAGGGTTTCACGACTTTTAGATTTGATACCATGTAAAATATAAACAGTTGAGTTTTCTCATGATATAAAGATGCAATATATAAGCAGCATGTACAGAACCACAAATGGAAAATAATTCTATCTAAGGTACAAAATATGCAAAAAATATAACAAATATCTCCTTAACAGGGTTTGAGCACTCTATCAATTCACAACTAATTAAATCTATAATAATAAAACAAAGACTAAATCCAGATAATAAAAACACTTCAACTAACAAATATCCACCTCAGGATCAAAGATTGATCACATATATTTCAAATTCATTCAAAACCTATTTTTGTTCCTATTTTGATTAGATATAATTACCATAAAAGCAGGCTATGATAATACTTACTATCAAAAGATTCCAGCAACCAGTCAAGATTCATTTAATAGTAGCAATACAAGCATAAATTCAACATGACAGTTTTAATAATAACCATGAAGATATGTTAATTTTAACATGAAATAAATTCTCTTACAAAATAAACATTCTTCATAACCATATACTCATGTAAATTATGAATTTTTACTTCAGCAAATTTACTGGTCCAAGCACATAAATCATAGGATATGAATAATATCAATTAACCTAGGTGATCAGACTAGATAAATCAACAAGATTCAATGAAATTAAGAAAAAGAGAATTAATACAATCAAAAGAAAATAGAACAAAAGTTCAGAACTTCACAACTAAATTAGCGATCGTTAGATTAAACTAAAGGTTTTGCTATGCAAAGTAAAAAAAACTAGATCCAAATATATAATGAATGTCTGAATAGTAATTTAAGAATAGTATATTATTCTAAGTCTAATCTAAACTCAAATACTCAAAAATGATAATTAAGGAAACAATCTAAAAATATTAATTAATTAAAACCTAATTAAATTAGAAAACAATTAAAATTGGAAACAATACTTGTACTCCCTCTGTCCAATACTAAACTACACACTTATTATTTGGCAGTCAATATTGTAAACTTTGATCACATATTTAAATAGATATATGGGAGGTCGCCGTCATGCCTCTCAAAGATAGTATTCATATGCCCTAATTGCGGCTATACTACTAGAAAATAGATAGTGGCAAGTCGGGGTCGTCCACAGAGAAAAGGGAGTTTTATCGAGTGTTAAAAGTAGTAAAAAGGAACACGAAGAAGTCACTCTACGTGTGTGGTAACCAAGTTGGGGGGTTTTGAGTTTAGAAAAACACTACGACTATTTTA
>JAULKM010082224.1:0-11550 GCA_032355605.1 Rubia tinctorum
TACAAGAATCATTGTAAATATAAGAGAAAAGATGAAGAAATAATAGTGTTTTTAGGGTTTTGGGAGAGAATTTTCAGCCAAGAAAAAGTTGAGAATGAAGATAGGAAAAGGGATATTTATAGTACAAGTTGTGGTAAAAGAAGAGTCAAAAGAGAGCAGAGCGCACATGGTGAGCACACGACACATAGGCTAAAGCGCCCGTTCGGGCGGGCATGAGGCCCTGGCACTCGGCCGCGTGGGATAAGGCGCTTCTCGGTCATTTTTGTTTCCGAAGCTGTTTCCCTTCAGCGGTTAGGGGCACCCAACTTGGAGGTTGAGCTTCTGAGCCGCGTGCCCAGTGTTCTTACCCGGCTAGTCTTCGCATTGATCGGCCGACCTTACTTCTTAAAATCCAGACTTTTCTTCTACCAAATTGTATTGGCCTTCACTTCTAAACCTTTATTCTCTTTGTGAATATTCATTCTTGAATCTTACATCATGAACATGATCATAAGAGATCTTCCAAAAACACCTTAAACTAGAGACTTCAGATATAACTCCTAAATCATCATCCTAACTTTCTTACCAACAAAGCATCCATTATTCCTACATTAAAATATTAGTATATTACAAATATGAGTTTCAAATGTGATAAAAAGAGATGAGCACATCACTCAAAAAGATACGATTCCATTAGATTCAAAGTAGGTTAAAAAAAGAAGAATTTAGATATAAAAAACCGAAAACTGTCATTCAACCCCAAACCTACCTAAATCTAGCAATCTTCCACAAAAGTGATGACAAAAGAGATGCAAAATACTTTTGAAAATACATGCATTTGTCGTCTCATCAACCACTGTGCCTCTGTTCTAATCTAAGCCTTCGAAGTTTCTCCTCAACTAAACACCCCTGACTACAGATCTGTGCTATCACTACTCCTCCTTAACTCTACATGCTTTTCCGTGCATCGTGCCACAACCACTTCTTAGAGCTACCACCACTCAGCTTCGACTGGCACCGCTGCATCTCACCGTTGTTGGTTCACCGATTTTCATTTTTGGGTGTCATGGTGCATTGGTTCATGGGTTTCATGGTTCTTTGATAGTCAGTGATTAGTTAGGAATCTGGATTTCACGGTTTGTTGATGATAGATGTTGTTTAGATATATCTTTTTTTTAATAGAATTTTTGGGTTGTTGATACCGAGTTTTTAGTTTTTCCTATGAACTCAAGTTGTTATCAATCTTCCAGTTTTTCTTATGAATTTGGTTTTCATTGTGTTATGTTCATCCTGGTGTTCTTGTGCTTTTCATGTTCTCGCTTCCAAATTATTGTTCAGATTTTTGTAATCTTGAAGACATCCGATAACTTTTGTTATTTCAAATGAAGTGAAAAACTATACTTTTTACCATGCCTGTTAAGACCGCATTTCTGGGGATTTTTCAAAAAACAGTAATAAGCTACCCAGAACCGCAGTTAAAGAGCAATTTTCTAGTAGTGAGCGATCATCATCGTTTCAACCCTAGAGTTATCGTGAAACGTTATTTCCTTTGCCTCTCTATGCCTAGAGAGAAGCATCCATGTTGGAGTGCCCTAGATGTATTTCCTTACTCTCATATCTAACGGGCACAACGTCTGCAGGGAAAATTCTTAGGCACGAGATCCTTTATGTTTGGGCGCATTAGCATTGGGAGTGAGTTTTACGATAAAAGAGGAGCATTGTACGGATCCTTGATGACTGACGCACTTTCCTTTATTATGGAGACGATGTTGATAGGATCAAATGGGCTTAGGGACCTATGTGTGATAGACATTGAGAAGTGCCGACCATGGCCCACACTATGTGACATAGACATGATCTAGGTTTATATGTTTTATATGCGATATAATTTTGGACCAAAGTGATTTACTGGTCGTGTTTCGCAAATATCCCCAAGGATACTTTAATATAGCTTGATCTCTTGTTTCGCATGATTAGTAGTTGTTAGACAAAAAAACTAGAAACCTATATTTATAGCACTAGCTATTCCCGACAAACAATCAGAGTGGCACTTGATTGTGAGTTGTGTTTAGTTAACTCTTGAATTATACAATCACAGTGGATGATCCGCACTTTCCAATAACTACTCTCTGGTAGATGGTAGTGAGCACTGGAGCAACTTACAAATTCTGTCTTTGGGAGCAGTTGCAGATTACTTTAATCTCTTTCGAAAATGTTGGTTTGTCAATGACCCCGCGGAATGTGGATCAGGACACTTAGAAGGCGGTGGAAACAATTCCAATTTGCAACCTGCATGTTTTTTCCAGAGCAACACACTCACAAAGGAATGATGAAGACTCCAATCTGCAGCTTGCGTGCTATTGCGCGGGTCTCACGCTCAGTACACCAGGAGCACATCCAGTCTACGGGCCGTGTGCTTTTGCACGGCCCATTTTTACGTGGCATTGTGGTGGCATTATGGTTTCACTAGGTTTTTCTAAACTTGGGCCATTATGGGCCCATTTATCTTCTCCTATATAAGGAGCCTTTAGTCTCCTAGGGTTTGTTAAGTGGACATAATGTAGATTCATAGAGTTTGGTAGGTTGGAAGGAAGAGAAGAAATTTCTCTTTCTTGAAATTTTCTTATTCTTCCTTCATTTAATTCCTAGATCTATGATATTTAATTGAATTAATGCCATGGATTTAGTAGTATTAACAGTAGATTTTGGTAACTATCCCTAAATCTAAGAGTGGGTAAAGAGAGGAGGCAATCTCTCTTCATTTATTTTTCTTAGTTTTTTTCTATGCCATTGAATCCAATGATTGATTTGGATTCAATGTCTCTAGAGTAGTTTATTTCTTGGGGAATTACTTGTATTCATGACTTGATGTTGACTTTGTGAGATCCTTAGATTTCCCTATCTTTATGTTCTATGAATAGTTATGCTTAATTTATGCTTTACATTCTTGTAAGATGTATGCCATGTATGTTCTACAATGAACCCATAGATTCATGGGTAGTATACCATCGTGCTCGGCTAAAATTGATTTCCAAGTATATTCTAAACTTCATTACGAGATTCCTTGAATTTCTCAAAATAATCAGACTTCCCTCACATCAATTAGACAATTATATCCACTCAAATCTTTAGTGAAGCTAATGAAGTCATGAACACCACTTGTAGTTGAATGCATTTGGTCTAAAAAACACTTTGTAAATAAGATGTAGTAGTTCACTTGCTCTGTCATCCATCAGTATGGAGGGTGATTTTGTCATTTTTCCATCACAATATTTGCAGGTCTCAATCAACTCCAAGTTAATGATTCCACAGTACCCTCTTGGCGGAGACACTGCATGCGCTTTATATTCATGTGGCCAAATCAACACTTCCAGAGGTATGCTGGACTCGAATAATTTTTTTAGCCCTTTTGATATTTACATCATAAACTTGTTTATCCATATCAATCAAATAAATACAATTGTCTAATTTTCCAAACCAAAACACATCCATTTTAACTAGAATAACCATTTACCCCTATTACAATGGAAAACTATGTGTCCAACACAAATGGTGAATGTGTTTTTGTAACAGTTGGATCAAAATAACTATTATATGATCAAGTGTAAGCCCAAAAGGCATAGATAAATCGTAAGTTCCTATGGTCAATAGAGCAACCCATGCTTCATTTCCCTCATGTGGGTTAACCTCTCATTAAACTTAACTCCTTCTTTAATTTCTCCACATTTTTGGAATTATGAGAAATACATATGGTATCCAATATCTATCAATAGAGTTATTAACAACATAGACTATCTATAACTTTTACAAGTGCAATGTCAACTACTCGCCAATTCTCTGTACTCTACGAACTAGGGGCATTATTCTTTCTAGTGGTATGTATCATTGTAGTAGAAGTATTGAGACATATCAAACTTTTCAACTTTTTTGTTTGATCAGTATGTTGTGTCTTAGGCGCATGGGTACTATGGTTACTATTTCCCTATCCCACTTATTCATTCTTCCATTTCTGATTCATATTCTTTTTTCTCTGCACCAATAGAAACTAGTTCTTGGTCTCAATATTGACACTTAACTCGGCCTATTTTAAACATCCCATGCAGCTTAGTAAAAATCTTTTCGTTTTCACTTAAATGGTTCCAAACCATCATAGAGTGAATAGAGATAGATGTTAGGGGTTAACTCTCAGCCATAGCCAAAACCAAGTATCTCTATGTTATCAAATTATCCAATCTTTTTCAAAACATGAGGTCCCACTAGTTTTCCTTTCTCCATGTTACAATCAAGAATAGTCTTAAAAGGTCTCAAACCTATCAAGCTCTACTCGCTCTTGAATCTTAACTCAGAGCTCCAAGTTAATGTTTTAAGTATCTGAGTTCAAAACTTGCCTTGAAATTATGGACACACACTATTCAACATAAGACACTTGACCTCGGGGATCTGAATATCAATGGCATAATTCTTCTTTTCTTGCATTAGAACTATAATCAATATCCTTTTCCAAGTTACCGTCATTCAATTCATCCTCCCAAAGGATTGAATGCAGTTTAGAAGAGTTGTTTGTTGTTTTTCATAATTACTACAATATCAACAAATGCAATAAACACCGTTTTAATTGAACAACTTGAAGAAAAGCATACAAGCATTATTAAAAGTTATTCAACATTTTATTCTATCCAAGTTGGTCTTCTTCTTCTTTTTATTAAAATTCACCAATGGTGAGGGGTTATTTTATTAGCTCCCCGAGAGCTTGAAAAGATATAAACATTACATCCGAAGTTTGAATACTTTACATCGTGGAAATATCATAAAACTCTTCAAGTATATACTAGCAATATGAAATCCATTCCCTTTACCTCCACACCCCTTTTTGGTAAAGAGAAAGGCCTAACCCAAGTAACAAGGTATAAAACTTCTTCCCACCTTTTTGCCTCCACCCCCTGTGTGGACAAAAAGAGGTGGCCTTTCATTTTAACCCCTTGCATATTATTCCCCCTACAGTAATATACTGTAAAAGAGGCCTTATGATGCAAAATGATGCATAGCCCTCTTGAAACATCAGGCGGTTGAGCATTAGAATGAGACAGTTCAGCATTTTGGTATAACATCGGTTGAAACATCAGTGGTTCAATAGTTAAGAAAACTGGATAATGATCATTAACACCAGTTGGAGCATCAGATCTGCTGCAGACCCAAGATTTTAAGAAAAAATGCTAGACTCTCTTGCCATCTCTAATTGAAGTAGCATTCCTAGTCCTCCATTTGTACCTCTCATTAAAGAAGAGAAGAAAACAATATCTAGTGTACAAATTTAAGTTCTTATCTAAATCTAACATAAGGAAATTCTCCAGCATCGAGCATCGAGCATGATTAATGCCTTAACACTTTGAGGCAGAAATTGATGCGTAAAACACCAGAAGACTTAGTAGTACTAGCTAATTTCGTCAGAGAATAAGCTACTGAGTTTGCTTCTCTTGAACTCCATATAGTTCTAAACAGATAAGAGAATCTCAATGGAACATTGTACTCCTTTCTAATTATTTTTAATAACAACAAAGAGTCCATCTCCACCTTAATATCATTATAATAATGGAAAAAGCAGTTTCCAAGCCTATAAGTAAAGCAGTGATTTTAGCTTCCAAGCTATCCTTATCCTCAAGATATTGAGTTTTGGAAATTATAATTTTCCCTTGCTGGTCTCTGATTACTACTCCAGCTCCAGCTGCTTTAGAATTGAGAGAGGATCTATTTGTATTAAGTTTATTAAGCTTCTGAGGCAGTTTCTAGAAAACCAATTTTTGTACACTGCTCTTTGCATCTGTATCAATTGGTGCTATTAATATAATAGAGGGGAGTATGTTATCTTTATCTGATACCTTCCATCTTAGCCCATCGATAAAAACCAAATATCTAATTGTATCTATGATATTTCTAACTATAATCATAATATCAGGAACCTGGTTATCATAGATATTTTTTTCTTACATACCAAATAAACCAAGAAGTTATTGATGGTATTAGTCTTACCCAAACCTTTTGTAGTTTAGATTAAATTTCTACATTCCAGTAGAAAATAAAATTTGTCCCACAGATTTTGAAAGTAAATCACTTCCACATCAAATAATAAGTTTATCTGATTCCAGTTTTCTTTGGTCCAGCTACAGTCATTAAATAGTGGTGAACTTCCTTAGAATCCATTTTACAAAATGGACAAATAGATGGCCAATAGAAATTATAATCTTCAAGGATATCAAAAAGAGGTAGTAATCTGTTTGAAAGCTTCCATGAAAAAAAATAAAAAAATTGGCAGGAATTTAGACCATAAGTTTTTAAAAGATTCAATTTTAAACCTCTTAGGTCTAAGAATTTCACAAGCAGAATAAATGGTAAAAAAACCCATTTTTCTCAGGTTTCCATACCAAAGTATCGGGGTAATCATCAAACTAAAGGAGGCCTTTGGATAAAAGCTGGACAAAATTATTATTCAGCCCAATTTGAAGGATAGGAATATATTCATGTTGATGTGTGAAAAAATATGCTATTTTCATGTTGGGAAAAGGCAGTGGATGTTGTATGTTCCACACACTAAATAGGTCAGATCTATTCAACCAATCAGTGTGCCAAAATGATACTTCACCTTTTCCAACCAGTAAACAAACATTTCCCTAAGCTATATCATCCACTTCTTTTATCCTACGCCAAGTCTTTGAAACTTTAAAATAATCAGGCAAAGACCCCATAAAGTTAGACAAAAGTGAGTTTCCTTTTTGAAATTTCCATCAAAGTTTTAATGAGAAAATTTTGATAATAATATGAAGATTTATAACTTCAAGGCCATTTTCCATATATGGGAAACAAAGTTTTGTCCAACGTCTCCATATCTTCTTTTGACCATATTCTGAAGTATCCCAAAAAAAACTTTGCAAAAAGGATATGTAATGTATCTATTACCCCCCTTGTAGGTTTAGAAACTATTAGGATATGAAGTGGGATGTGATTTAACCATTTCTTTTGCCACAGTAGAATTTATGCTGATATTTTCTCAAAAATAGTTTTGAAATAGTTATGCTTTGTTCTCCCATAATATATTGGACACCCTAAGTATATAAATGGAAAAGATCTTGGTGTCATATATGTAATATGCTGAATAAGACTTTCTATAAGAAGCAGGTGCATGCTTTGTTAGAAAATAAGTTGATTTTTGGAAATGTTTTTTCTGCCCTGTAGCCTTCTCATAAATAATCAAAAAAAATTAAGTTGTTTAAACTTTTCCTATTAGCTTTTAGAAAAACCACTGTATCATCAGCAAAACTTAGATGACTTATTTTACAAGCTGAGCTTGATGGCTTAAAATAGTAAATTCTACCTTGTTGGTAAAGATCTTTTATATGTCTTGAAAATACTTCAGTTAATAATATAAACAGATAAGGAAACAATGGATCTCCCTGTTTAACGCCCCTTGAAGTTTTAAAGAATCCAAAAGGTTTACAATTTATCAATACTGAGAAACAAGTTGAAGCAATGTTGCCCATAATGTTTTTAACTATAAGGCCATGAAATCCCAGTTTTGGAAGTAGAGAGTTCAAAAAATACCAAGATACTCTATCAAATGCCTTCATCACATCAAGTTTAGAGCGTAGATTGAAACCTTTTTAATTATTTTTTAAAAACTTAATCATTTCTTGCATTAATAAAATATTATCAGCTATTTCTCTATCCTGAATAAAAAGATCTGAATAAAACCTAACAGGTTGGGCACCAATTTCATCAGGATTTTTAATCCATTGATTTTGTGAGTTTTTTTATTTCTGAATTTTTTTGCCTATACTGTTTAGATCAAATAAATGCATGGAAGAATATAGTATTAGAGTCTTCGTGTTTAAGCCATTTAACTCTAGATTCTTTTTTCCAAAAAGCTTCTTCTTTTTTAAGGCTATTGTAAGTTCAGTTTGAGCTTTATGGAGCTCAATCCTGGATTCAATATCTCTATGTTGTTGATATCTTAATTCTTTTTCTAAGATATTTTCTTCAACCTGCTTTACTCTGTCATGCACATTACCAAAAACATTTTTATTCCATTCCTTTAAAGCAACTTTCAATCTTCTTAGTTTTGTAGAGAATTTAATCATGCCAAATTCAGTACATGAACTATTCCAATTGTTTGTGACTAAATCAAGGAAAGTATCATGCATCAACCAACAAGATTGAAATCTAAATGCTTTTGGACTAGGAGACGGGTTATGATTAGCTACGGAAACAAGCAGAGGGGAGTGATTAGATGGGTGTCTTGCCTTTACTCTCATGCTATTATTAGGAAATAAATCTGAGAAAGCTACATTAACTAAACCCCCATTTAACCTTTCCTATACATTTCCTAATTCTCTTACCCCAGTTCACGTCTACTGATTACTTGAAGTTGGGAGTTCAATTAAATTATTCTCTTCAATGAAAACATTAAAATTAATCATACAGTATAGATTAGGTGAAGCCTGACCAAAATATTCACTTGGTTCTCTAATTACATTGAAATCCCCAATCATCATTATAGGCTTGTTACAATGTTAAGATAAACTAGACAAAAGAGGATATCCTGCTGTCCTATTATGTCTAGCATATATGAATGCAACAGTCCATATAAAAAATAGTGAAGAATGTTTTATCTCAGCCAGTATATACTGATCATGGATAGATAATATAGAAATATTGATTTCATTAGTCCAGAAAATCCATATTTTATCCCTTGGATCACTATGGAAATTGTTAAAACTTAGTTTAAAAGCAATAGATTGTAGTTGGTCAGATTTCAACATTGGCTCAAGTAAAACAAATAAGGGAATGTTATTCTTCAATTTTATATTCTTAATTTTAATCTAAGATTTTTAATTTTTGATTCCCCTAAAATTCCAGACACATAAATTGAAGGATCCCATATTAAATCAGATTTTTAGAATCAACTTGAGATTTTGTTATAACAGTTTTAGGAATGCATGTGTACTCTTTCTTTCTAATCTTTTTCTATGTTCTAATCTGCAGCAAAGATTCCACATTCTCATCCTCTATTCTATCACTAACTTCATAAATCAATCTTTTAAACCTATTCTAAGAAAGTATAGTGGGTTCAAGAATGATATCACCATCTGTTTTCATAAAAAAATTATCCTGGGACCACTGCATTTTAGGAAATAAAGTCATATTATCTATGAGTTGCCTATCCTCAGTGTTTAAAATCTGTCAATGCTCTAACACTGAAACTAAGTTTAGATGGTTCGTACCCGAGCTTATCTGTGAAGTTTCATTTGATGCTGAATTATTCCCAATCTCGATTCATGGAAGAATATTTTGGAATATATCATCCTTCTGCCTAGTTTCCTTATTCTAATAAAATTGGAGATCAGGTTGAGAGATTGTTCCCATCTGTGTAGCATCTGCATATGAAAGTTTCTCAGTAGAAACATTAGTAGCCTAGTTCACACCAGAGGTAGTAATCTCCCTGGTGTGAGTATTAAGAAAGTCATTTTGGTTAACACTGTGTGTTATTTTATTTGCAATGTCAGCATTAGGGGTTATTTTTTCCTTATTGCCATCTCCCTTATCAGGGAAAATCTCTTCCTGCTTACCATTGTCACCTTCATGTATAAAATTAACAAGTAGAAATTTAGAGACATGCCTATAAACTTGTTTCACTAATTTAGGAACACATCATTTTCAGGATCAGTATCTAGGTTGGATTGAAAAACTTTCTTATCAGATGGTCTCCAAGCCTCATTTTTCTTTTGATTTTCTTGATTCTTGCATATAGACTGTGAGTGTCCAATCTGAAAACATCTTGAGAAATAATCATGAATATTTTCATACTCAACCCTTTCCCCAAATCCAACTCCCCTATATTATAACCAAACTCTAGAAGGTTTGGGCTTAGTTATATCTAAGTTTACACAAACCTTACAGACCTGTGGACAAGTTCTGTTAATTGTTCCCTGATCTACCTTTACTGGAGTACCAACTAGGTTTCCAATATTTATCATTGCATCAAAGTAAAATAATTGTTGAGGAAGACCATAGCAAGCTACCCAAATTGGCATTTTTGGAAAATCAACATCATGGTTGAAGTTTGATTCCCATTTAACAATACGAGTTGAATAAGAATTGAAAGTCCAAACCTTGTGAAGCCAACATCTATAATAATCTTCTTGTAACGAAAAACTAATCAATACCTGCCTCCAATCTATTAAATGTATATCAGCAGTCCCCTTAAATCCCGCAGTTTGAAAATCTTTGCGAAGTTTCTCCATAGATGGCTGAGCTCTTGAAAATTTGTCAAATAAGGTCAATTTGAAAGGATCCTCTCATCTGTCGCATTATTCATTGGAGAAAACAAGTCCTGGTTCACCAAGATGATCAATTACTATTTTTGGATTGAAGGTAGTTCTATCAGTGTTGGATTTTGAAGGATTGGATTGAGCTGTGTGTTAGGCAACTATATCAGCATAGGTGAAAGGCGGTGGAGGTGTCAGCCCCACCATGGTGGTGGCAGTGATGCCAAAATAGAGAAAAGAAGGGGGTTGTATTCCTTTTTTCTCGGAGCAAAACCAGAAAAGAGAAGGAGCTAGAATTCACATATTGTATCCAAGTTGGTCAAATTAAAAAAATTATTCCAAGACCCTGAATATTACAAGGTCTTAAGAATGCTTTGACTTGTCTCAATCCTTTGATTTTAGTTAAGCATTCCCATTGCTAATAACATTCAATACCACTCTTGGTCGATAGGGTATATCCAATGTACTACCTATCTCCTTTTGCCTCAACATCTCGGGACCCCTCACCGATATTGACGAGCAAACCAAAACTAACACGTAGACCTCTTTCACTAGGTTTACCCGTATTTTTCCCGAGATTATAATTGCCACTATCGCTTTGTCGAAATCATTCACTAGTGATCGAGGGATTAATGGATGTTTATGCTTCAAAAGGTAATTTTTTGCTCATTATTGCTTTTGGGACTGTGGTTCGTTATGTTGGTTTGATCACTAGTTAACTAACTTTATAATAATTCCACCCGCATAAACCAATTACAAGCATTAATAATATAAAGTAATTAATAAATGCGATAAATAAATGCATCTAATGTGATCCTCCTCCTAATCTTGACAAACATTTCATCTTGTGTGTTGGTTCCCATCCTTCGATCCTGTCATCGAACTTACAATTTATTTCAACTTAAATAATAAAATTGAAAATAAATTTAAAACATCCCAATATATAATACACAGACCGTATTTAATTACAATAATTAATAAATAACACGCAAACTGTATTTAAAAATAGTTGGGTCATATTAGTCACTTATTTCCATGCACTGAATCCAATTCTTATATGCATACATTCATTTTTAAAATGAATGACTCAACTACATTTAACAATAAATTGTGATAAGATCATAATTAATCATGCAATTAACCATATAGAAATAATTAATTTAATTATTTTATGAAATGCAAAGTCTTGGGAAAGACGGTCTTTCCATAGCCTTATGGAAAGACGGGGTTTAATTATAATAATAAAAGGTAAAAG
>JAULKM010082235.1:0-11550 GCA_032355605.1 Rubia tinctorum
TCTGCACGCCGGAAAAAATTATTGTTGAGTTGAATTTTCAGCCTCCCCTGGAAAAAATTCCTGGTTCCGCCACTGCACATGGACATACATTTCAACACTGGATGCCATTGCTTTCACCCCTTTCCCACCACCTTTGTTGTTCCTGACCTCATCCACTTTCACTTAGTAGTAAGTCAATCATCTAGTGACTCCCAATCACTCAAGTGCGGAATAAGAAAAATGAAAGTGAGTTTACTTGTGTTAAATTTATTTAATTTTGAACTAAAATTTGCAATTAAAATGAATCTAATTAATTGAGAGGACCTAACATACGAACTAAATAGTGAAGTAGAAGAAAATATAGAAACGAGCGTATGTGACGATCGATAATGAATGATCGACAAAGTTAACTAAAAGTTTTGCATACGCATATAGAGTTTGCTATTAAAGTAAATGTAGTTCGATATTGACTTTTAATCCAGTTTCTCCTTAACAAGATCAAAAGTTAATTGTTTTAGCAGGTTGCACATGATGAGGCATTTTGGCATCGGGACACAATAACGTGAATGCATGTTGCATATGCATTCGATGATTTGCAACCTTGGCGTGTGTATGGAAGGCCTAACTCCACGCTAGGACATTGCCCTCCACCTTTAGGGTATGTAAACCAATCTGCTTTTCTGGTCCATGCCATAACACAACCCCTTTCCAATAACCCCCCAAGAATCTTCCAACCTAGTACTAGTCTCCTCTTTATAACATGTTCAGGACCACCACACTAATGCTCATTATAACATGTTCAGGACCACCATACTAATGGAGCAAGGCCTATTAATTACTAAAGGCAACGATAGAAGGTGGTTCATAAATCGCTATGGGTCGTGGAGTATTTCCACGTTGGCACGTGAGGGGACATGTTGAAAGATACATCCTACATCCGTTTCTTACAAAGATAATGACTTACATATAAGGTCTTGGGTCACCTCACTTAGTACCAATTGGTTTTAAGATGAAAGCCCAAAATACCTCTAAATTTAACAATCGCCTTTAATTAGGATTCGTATTTCATTTTAAAGACGGTTTTAAATCAATCAAAGACGGTTCCGCCTTAGATGAAAATCGATTAAATGCAGTTATATCGTAGAACCGCCTTTAATGGGCTGTCTTTTTTGCCCAATTTATAAACAACCCTTAGTGTAATTTTTTAACGAAACCCTTCTTAGCCCTGCCTTCTCCACTTTTATTTCACGCAGCCGCCCTCCTTCCTCATTTTCATTTCCGCAGCGCGCAAAGCCCCTCCTCCAATTTTCACCGATCGATCTCTCCCTTTCTCATCCTTCTGCTGCTGGAGATCCCTCTGCGCCATCGCTATGAAGCTCTGTGTCGTCACGTCTCCAGCACCACCGCACCACCGCTCGCTCTAGCCCGCTTCCTTCGTCGCTTGCCTTCTGCCATAAAAGCACTCAACTGGCGCCACTACTCACTCCATCTCGCCTCCTCCGCCGCTTACCTTCCTCCGACAAAGTCCTCCGCCTCCACCTCCGCCGCTGAAGCCCTCCACCGCGTTCAAGTCTTCTGTCGCTGAAGCTCTCCTCCGCCACCGGGCCGAGAAGATGTTAGGGTTAAAAGTCCAGATTTTTTTTGAAACCAAAGTCATGTTTGCTGTTCTTAATGTTTATTATCCTTTTGATATCCAACAAGCACAATTTTGACGTTGTTATTGGTTGTTTTAGTGCTTGTAGATCGTTATGTTTCCTATCTGTTGTTGCTCCTCCGCCAGAGAAGTCCACGAGCTGCGAAAACCTGAGATTTCCGACAACCTTCTTCCACTAGTGCCACCTTAATACTAGTATTGAAATAGTGACTTAAACTAACTTAACAAAACTCAAATTAGAGTTCCATATATACATTAGTAATTAGTTTGATAGTTATAAATCCAAATTCAAATTTTACATTTATAAACGATCCCGTCCATTTTATTGATATAAACACCTATAAATAGCGTCCCTCGAGAGCTGATTTGATAAAATTTAGTTGACACTTCATACTGATAAACTTTAAACCCACAAAAACATCTTCAAATGCAAAGGCTGGGTTGAAGTATCTATCTGACATGTCACAAATTTCTGTTTAGGGTATAAGGAGAGTTTTTGTCTGGAGAACTCGTTTCATGTGCTCTCACTTGTATACAAAAAAATCCAATTATTACTTTTTTTACTTTATACTGATGATATTGTACGTTTTGAGCCAAACCCGCACGATTTTAATATTAAGTCCATCTCCAAAAGGCTCATGCTAATATGGTGGGGTTATCATGTATATAGTGAGAAATTGTTTTCTTTACTTCTAATGTGGGACTATCACTTATGTGGTTGGGTGTCATTCATCCTCGCGGATCATCTTGCAACGTCGCCACACCTGCGGGACACGCAACCTGACAACTACCTTAATTAGGTAGACTTTTGACACGGGGGCACGAGCGCAATTGAAAGCTTCCACCTATGCAGTCCCTATCCCAATCATGGATATAATATTCCCATCTGTCGCAGATCAAATTGCATACTTACTTTTTGGACACTATTCTCTATCAAAGTTTGATTGCATATTTGAATAGATATATAAATAAAATATTATCGTGTGTATTATGGTTAAATTATCGTAACAAGTAATTTCTAATAACGGTCTAACATAATTATTGAACAACGTGATAATGATTGTTGTGTAATTTGAGTTAGGACGGAGGGAGTATCACTTATTGGGACTACATAGTTCTCTAATCAACATTAATATGATATTGTCCGCTTTTAATCGACATACACAATTTTAATATTGGATTAATCTAAAAAAAAACTTTGACTTATAACTTATATAGTGATCAATTGTCTAACTTAGGATCAATCTCCTCCTCAAACCAATAATATGCATGATATTTTGCAAGTGTACTTGGGCCCTTTTTTTTACAAAAAAACACCAATTGGGTCAAACAACACCAAGGTCCAAAATCTTGATGAGAAAAAGTAGAGCACGTGGACTCGCAGTTTTCGGTGATGTCACTCTCACTCGGATAACCCAAGGATGATGACCGCGGCTCAAATTGTCACAAGGTTATTTTGTGACGCTTACGTACGCCCAATCGTACGTACAACATTCCCACTTGCTGCAACTCTCAGTTTTAATCATTGTACGGCGAGGTCGAGGTACGATCAGTGGTAGAACCAGAACTATATTTGAGAGAGGCTAAATTATACAGACAAAAAATAAAACATCTTCTTCCCCAAAATTCTGAGAAGAACAAGGACGGAACAAAGACTTTCACGGGGGCGAAAACTTTCAAGGAAAACAAAAAACTCTCTTAACTGACGGAACTAAGCCGGGACAGCCGCACAGGCTCGATCCCTCAATTCCACCACGGGGTACAACCCTCTAATCATCTTTCTTCACATCAATCTAATTGCATGCATAAAATCTAAAATTGTCTTAAAAAAATAACAATAATAACTACCACATGATTATTATATAAATAATAATAATAGTAATAGCCTAAGATACATAGAGGAACAATAGTAGTACCACATAGTACTAACATATTGGAATCAGTGCCCCCAACAAATCTACCTAGGAGAAGACACTTTTTACTAATGGTTCAACTTCTATCTCATGCTCGGTTAATTTTGAAATTCCGAGTCGATTCTAATACGTTAATGCTGGTATGATCGGGGAAGATTTCAACAAATCGCCACCCAAAACGGCTCCCAATTTGAAATCCCCTCGTTCCTATTTCCACCTTCTTCCTTGCACCTGGTGCTTAGTCTTGGGAAATCATCAAATCCCACATGCTCATTCTCATTCTCACCATTAGCCACTCCCAAATCCTCATCTTCATCCTCGTCCTCTTCGCCATAGTTACCATCAACTTCTACATCTTCCTCATCGTCATCTTGCACTTCATCACACTCCTCGGAGTCCAAACTCTCGTACAACGAGAGTTTGAGTCTCCCATTGGAGCGTTCTGTCCGGAAGAAACAACTGCAAGAACTGACACTCACAGCCCTCAGCACCAGTCTCCCGTTCTCCCGGTGGGAGCTCACCTGAACTCCATCGGAGCCGCTGATGGAAGTCAGCGGTGGTGGGAAGCTCCCGGCACGGAACACCTTCTTCTGCGACTCCCTCAACTGCCACGGCTGGGACTGAAACCCCTCCGGCGCCAAAGGTACATAGAAATCGTCGATGCTTTCTCCAATGCTGCTGCCGGTTTCGCTCCCGAGGCTCTCGGTGCACATTTCCAAGCTCCGGGAGCTTAAGGTTAGCGAAGAACGATGATCATATGCATCTTTTCCGCTGTTTTGAGCGGTTATGGAGCTCCAGAAAGATGACTCGGGTTCATTTTTCTGTGGCGGTTTTTGGGGGCTTGAGTTCTGGATTATAACGTGTGGCTCGAGGGATTTGGGTTCGAGACAAGACTGTAAACCTTGGCACAGGATTGAGGAGGACATTGTTGTTTGGAACAGGGGACGAGGAAGAGGTGATTCTTGTTTCTTGAGACTAGTTTTTGAAGTGAAAATGGTCATGTATGAGGTGCTTTTGAGTGGATTTCTAGCAAGAAAACATGGTGTTTTGATTGGTTGGTTGGTTTGTTGAAAAGGGTTGTAGTGAAGGAAGAAGATGACATGAAAAGGAAATGGGTGGAGGGAGGGGTGGTTTTATAGGTGTCCGAAAGTTTTAGTGCCCACTTGAAATATAAGCATTTTTGTTAAAAAGTTTTTGCAATTTACACTAACCACACACTAAGGAATACACCAACGAGCGGTTAGGTTAGTGGTAGCCCGCTTCTTTTCTAAGTAAGACTATGATCAATGTTAAGCCCGCTCCGATCTCGTTTTTGCGATTTCATTTTATTAAATAATTAATCTCTCTTTCACCTAAAAAATTGATCTCGCAACTAAATCACTCCATTCCCCCCACAGTGGTTGAGCCCGCAACTAAATCACTCCACTCCCCCCACAGTGGTTGAGCCCACTTTGAGACCACTGCATGGACCTCACTTGAATCTCTCTATCATACTCATTAATTTTACCTTTAATATTTAATTCAAATAAATTTAGCTAATAAAATAAATTGAAATGTGAAATTTATTAATACATTTATAATTTTTGAATTGGATTTTATTTTTTCAAATTTCATTTTTGAAATTAATTTCAATTTTTAAAATTTATTTTATGAATCATGATTAAAAGAACCATATATATTTTCAAAAAATGTAATTTCAATTTTTAAAAGGGATATATACCAATATAACCCTACCTACTTGACATATGTGTTAATATAACCCTCAGATTATTTTTAGTGCAAAAATAACCCTAACTAGTTAATGTAAGGGCCAATATGACCTTCAGACTCCATTTTCGACGTTGACTGTATGTAAAATGTCCAAAATACCCTTAGTGTTAAAATATGAATTTGAGTTCGCCGGACCACCGCTAGCCGCCGTCGGACCACAGTCGACCGCTGCCGGACCACTGTCGGACCACCATCGATCGCCGCCGAACCACCGCCGGACCACTGATAGGGTTATGTCAGCACATTCCTAAAACTTATAAGGTTATATCAGCACATTCTTAAAACTTATTGAGTTATATTAGCACATTCGTAAATGGGTAAAATTGACTTTTCCATCGAAAAGTTTATATTAGCACTTACATCAACTAGGTAGGGTTATATCTGCACTTTCATTTATCAAAATGTTATATTGGCACTTATGTCAATTAGGTAGGGCTATAAAAATACTTTTCTCAAGAATTTATTAGTTTGACTCATAACCAAGTTAATTGACTTTATATAATTACATATGTTTTTGGTTGATTAGTATGGTTATATAATTGATTTATCATGTTGAATTAGGTTCGAGTTGAATTGGGTTTGGATTGATTGGGTTCGGGTTGATCTCGGGTTCGTGTTCAGGTCGGGTTCGGGTCCAGATTATCGGGTCATATTCGTGTTTTGAGTTGAATTCTGTCGTGTCAAGTTCAGGTACATGTAAATATTTCTCGGGTCAAAATTGGGTTTCGAGTTAAGTGCGTTCGTGTTCATGTCGGGTTTGAAATAATATTTTTTGGATCAGATCAAATTTTGAATTAATTCGATTGTGTCGGTACCGATAAGATTTTCGAACCGGTTCGGATTAGAAATTCACAAGATCACATCCAATCTCGAAATATATATATTCGTCTCCCAAGCAGTAGAATCATCGGACCGAGAAGGGGAGAGGTACCATATCTATGCATGCCATCAAAATACTAGCAGCCAAACTTTTTAAAATACTTAGCCAAAAATAAATAAATTCAACTGTTCCAGTCTGCATAAAAGGAACCTATTCTAATCTTTAAGTACCTTTTTCCTTGGGAATACAAAATTTATTCGGATAAAAAAATTCAAGTGTTAGGTATTTAATTCTGACCCTTTTTCTTTTCAACTCTCAAATCAGGCCCCGTATAAAAAGTCCTCTCTTCCCTATAAATAACGTACAGCCGCACATATCAATGCCCATTTCACTTTCCCTTTTCCCTTTCCATTGCTTGTTCTTACAGCCATACAGTTCTTCGATTCATCAAACCCTCAAGATGGGACTTCAAAACCAGCTCACAGACATCTCCTCTGAATCTTTTCCCATTTTAATGATGGCCCTCATCTTCAATTGCGTCGGATTCCTCCGTTCGATCATCGGTTCTGCGTTTCAGACGTTAGGGTTTCCGACCTCCGATGTCGGCGACGGCCGCGGGGATGACGGTGGTCTTTGCGACGCGCTGGGGTCGGGTCTCGCGGGGCTCATTATGCTGACGGAGCAGCTGAATCTGAACCGGGTTTTCTCGTACGAGTTCGAGGCCGAGTCCGCGACCCGACCCGAGATGGAGTGCGTGTTCTGTATGAACCGGTTCGAGGACGGCGACTGGGTCCGCAAGCTGGCCTGCTGCCACGTGTTCCACAAGCAGTGCTTCGATGGCTGGCTCGATCACCTCAACTTCAGCTGCCCCCTCTGCCGGGAGAAGCTGGTGGATGACGAGCGCGTGGCCGAGACGAGGCGGCGCGTGGCGGCGGATATGGTGAACTGGTTCTCGTAAGGCTGAGGCGACGGCGGTTGAATGATGATGCTCTTCTTTTCCTTTTTCCTTCTTAATTTCTGGGTTTCTTCGGAAGTTTTTATCTCAAAAGGAAAATTAGAAAAGAGGACAACCATATGTTAAAGGGTTGGTGTCAACCTTTGATTTTTGTTTTTTTACCGGTTTTGTTGTAACTTTTTGAAGAACTGTTAGGTTCTTTTTACCCCAGTTATGTAAATATTTTTGTAGTTGTGCACCTTTGTTTGAATCCCGAGGTTAATAATAGCGTACCTTTTTTACCAGCTGTTTTTATAAAAGGCTTCTTCCTCTAATTTTTTAATCAGTTTTTTCAATTCACATTTGAATTTATGTAATATATAAGTAATAATATTATCACGTGAAATATCGTTGGATTCGTCGTGGCATTTACTTTCCAAATATTAAAATTTCACATATTAACATACGTAGCAAAAGTTATTAATGGTCAGACATGTCTTGAGAAAATGGAGTAAAAAAGTGTGTCAAACATTAATAAACGGAGTGAAGTGAGTATAAAGCTTTTGCTCAGGGTTATGTTCTAAAGTACTATTGCAAATGTTTGAATTGATCAATTGCAATTTGTACGCATCACCAAACCATTAAAATTGAACACCGCCACATAACTGAAATGTACACAATCAACTGCAGTTTGTATACATGACGAAACCATTAAAAATATTGAAAAACGTCCAAAATAAATAGCAATTAGTTTGTTTCTTAGAACTGAAGCAATTTGTTTGGTACACGAAACCATAGAAATTGAATGGCAGAAAACGAACGGGCTTGGGGGTTGCGCGGCGGCTTGCCCCTGCATCCACATAACTAATTAGGAGCCGCCATCCCGCGTCAACATAACATATTAGGTGGTCACATGGCAGAGAAATCAAGACTATCTCAATATATGGTGCTTGTTTGCCTCTATGAGAATCAAGTTGATCAAGTATTAAGTATGCGTTTATTGCATACAATCCAGGTTGCTTCCTAAAATTTTCTTTTGTGTAGAGTTCAATCTTGAGTTCGAGTTTTTTGTTTAGTGCATACATACGATTCTCATCTTTTTCAAAAGTGCACATGTACGGGTGTCAAAAAACTGAGAAATATATGTTCACTAAATAAGGAACTGAGGGTTTACATGCGCTTTCAAAAAATTGAGCGATATATGTGCTCAAAACCAGATACCGAGGATATAAATGTACTTTACTCTTTTTTTCTACAAGTTTTCTTGATTTCATTTAAAAACTTCTGATATGACCATCTTAATGATCATATCCTAAAATTAATATGAAACACAATATTTTCAGTATAACTGATATGTGATGGGAAAAACGATCGTCAACGATTATAATAAGTAGACTTGACATCAGACTCAATAAACCTCTAGCAATAACTAATCTATAATAAGAATATTTAAATTACATGTCAATCCGACTGATATCAGCTATTACAGATTAGAAATCCAATAAAAATTGTAACATCACCATTTGATATTACCTCGCTTCCCGCGAAAATCATGACTATTTGGCAGAACGAGCGTATCACGCATCAATCACTTCGCCAAACAACGATCTTCAAGAATTACAACACTACTTGATCTAAAGCACGATTTAGTTTGTCCAAACTTTGATCGTCTTAAAAACACTGATCGACTCATCCAAATAAACGAAAATCTTAATATAAAACAAAAACCTAAACACAAATACATGATCTGTAGAAGCAGATAAAACTAAACACACCATCTGTATAATCATATTTGACAAAATATATCGATATGAACAACTAAAATGTACAAGTGATCATCACAAATACAAAAATCTAATTTATCAGATCGAAAAATAATGCTAATTTATGAAAACAATTCCACACTCAACGAATATCAATTGACAAAACTATCATTTCCATCTCTTCAAAATGAAAAGATGGGGAGATAGTTTTTGCCCGGTGCGATTAGTGAATATGTGATTAATATCATGTATCTTTACAATGCATAGATTGTGAATTTTCTAGTCTATTGTATTTCTGCACAGACATGATTGGAACACGCTCACTACACAGTGAATTTCACTTTTACAATAATCATCTTAGATTGATTTTCATAGAATAATTTTCACGGTTATTAAAAAATATATTTGACCATTAATATGTTCAACTACGTATAATAATGAAAAATAAAAGTTGATATTTATCAACTATTTATTACGACGAATCCAACCATATTATATATGATAATATTATTGTTTATATATATATATATATATATTCAAATATGTGGTCAAAGTTAAATAGTGAATACTGACATAAAGTGAAGTGTGAAGTTTGATATGGCACAAAGGGAGTATTATATTGCAGATTTCATGCAAATAATTAGGCGTCATGGGACTTGTTTGAAAATAATTTCCTATACAACTCAAGATGATAGAAAAAGAATGCAAAATTGAAAAACAGAACATAGAATGTAACGCAGTTTAGCAAATATATTTGTTACTTCCACGAGCATAAACAAATTATTCTTGTTACATAAATAATCTGACAAATTATAAATGTCAGAAATTATGTCATACATGGTCAATGGGTCGGATTGCAGATTCCATAAGGATGATTATAAGACTAAAATAGATGTTCACAAAACTCATGTCGTAACACTCTAACTTTTCAATTATTTATAAAAGTTTAAGTGCAACTCAAGAGCATTCTAATTCATGTAACTAATTCTTGAGCTTCCCAATTCATGAACTATCATTGAGGTGCCCATTCAAGAATTCAAATTTTGTAACTCTCATTAATAACTTTTTGGGATTTTGAAGAAATACCCAACACGACTTTCTAAGTCCAATTTTGTTTAGAGTCCCACATTTGTGTTCGACAAAACAATTGCTTAGCATATAAGATTAGGTGTCACCTCTATATAGTACCAATTGATTTTATGATAGAAATTCATGACTCTTACATAGTATCAGAGCCCAAGGTTGGCCTAATCGAACATATATTCTCACTAATAGCCAGTGACCCCTTTATGTCCAAGTTTGTGTGACGAATCATTACCCCTGCACGTGAGGGGACGTACTGAGAGTCCCACATTGGTGGTTGACAAACCAATTGCTTAGTATATAAGATCGTAGATCACCTCTACATGGTACCAATTGTTTTTATTATAGAACCTCATAATTCTTACATGGTATCATAACTCAAGGTTGGTCTAATCGGTCCAGTGAATATTATTTTTACTGATAGGCCTGTGACCCCTTTATGTCCACATTTGCGAGATGAATGATATCATTGCACACGAGGAAACGCGTTGAGAGTCCCACATTTATGTATGACAAAACAATTACTTAATATATAAGATCACATGTCATTTCTACATTTTATCAATTTATTTTACTACAGAAACCCATAACTCTTACAAATTCATCTCTTAATCTTGATTCCAACTTTGAGCTCTTATCCGATTACTCACTCTAACGAACCAATCATACCTGAGGGGATCTTAAGAAATGTATTATTGGCAATGACAAATTTGTCAAAATTTGACCATTCGAAACTCTTATAATATATGGAGTTATGGTGTGTAATATATGGAGTTATGGTGTGTAATATATGGAGTATGTATTCTGAGTGACGAAATCGTGGTACAAGTTGTGGACTCGAATTCAAAATTTCATGTTTACTTGGAATTGATGATGAAATTCTCAACCCAGAACAATCTAGTTGTTGCTACTGTTTATATTTTTTAATTTCTTGCATTATTTTTTCACTGTCCAATGAAGTTCGAGTACTTGACC
Organism: Rubia tinctorum; assembly: GCA_032355605.1. Lineage (NCBI taxonomy): Eukaryota > Viridiplantae > Streptophyta > Magnoliopsida > Gentianales > Rubiaceae > Rubia > Rubia tinctorum. The sequence continues at coordinate 10,892 of JAULKM010082235.1, forward strand.
TTTTATTTGAATTTTTTTCTCGAGTTGGTGGCAGAGGCCAGAGAGGCGTCTAAATTTAGCTAATGAGTCTCGGTGTACGGATTGGGATGGTCATGGGTCTAATATCCGACCCAGATCCATAGGGTCTGGATTCGTTAGATAGGGTATGAGTTAATTTTTTTTAAATTCATCGGGTCCGGCCTAGTATGATCTAGATTTTAAAAAATAGGTCTGGGTCCGGGTCTAAAATATTAAGACCCAAACCCTGACCCATATTACCTTAACTATAAATATTATTTATCCTAATTTCTAAATTACTTTCATATTCTCCTTGTATTTTTATTTTTAATTTATCAAATAATGTGTATTGTATATTTTTTTTCTTGAAAAAATAATTTATATCCATATTGAACTTGAAATATTTGCATTTAAGATAATACATATTTAACTTAGTGAAGAGTTTTTTTTAAAAAAAGTTTAACCCATTTAAGACCCGTTTTGAATCCAAGACCCGTTTAGACCCATCGACTTTGGGTATGGATCTAACATTTTGTTATGATCCATGAGGGTAAACGAGTCTTTTTGCATTCAACTTCATAAAGTTGCAACGAACTAAAGAGAAGAACGAGCTAAACTTTACACCAGCTCAACTTACTTCACAATAGATTTAGTTAGCTAAA
>JAULKM010082246.1:0-11548 GCA_032355605.1 Rubia tinctorum
CTCGTTCATGGCGGCAGCAAATTGAGTGGAATCAACAGGTTCAGGTGACTTGCGCCGATGTACTTCCCAACTATCTGGGACCTCATCTCGTGGGTGCTCAGCACGCCGACTAGGAATAGGCGTGTTGGTGATAGGCAAATTGTTGGGTTCTTTAATAAAAGGCGGGACGAATGGATGGTCGTCCGCCATTTTGGCTAGCTGCTAAGAATCAACAAACGGTTAGTAATAAAACTTCCCCCCTTTCCCTTTGCTACTTTAATAGAAAAATGACTAATGTGTCTATCCAGTTCTCCTTGGAGTTGCACTGCATTTTATTTCAATAAACATAGTGAGCAAGAACGTGGAGTTCCAAGATTAGTTATAAATTATAAACCTCTAAATAAGGTTTTAAAATGGATTAGATATCCAATACCCAATAAAAAATATTTATTGGACAAGTTATACCAGTCGAATATATTTTCAAATTTTGATTTAAAATCAGAATTTTGGCAAATTCATATTTTAAAATCTGATAGATATAAAACTGCTTTCACATTACCATTTGGCCATTATGAATGGAATGTAATGCCTTTTGGTTTAAAAAATGCTCCTTCAAAATTTCAGTGTGTCATGAATGACATGTTCAATTCTTATAGTGATTTTTATTATTGTCTACATTGATGACATTATAGTTTTCTCAAAGAATATTCAAGATCACATCAAACATCTTGAATTTTTTAAGAAACTAGTAATTACAAATGGTTTGGTTATTTCCAAAACAAAAATGAATATTTTTCAAACAAAAATAAAATTCCTTGGTCATATCATTGACAAGAGAAAATTACTCCTATTACGAGATGTATAGATTTTGCTTCAAAATTTCCTGATGAAATTCTTGACAAAACTCAGTTACCGAGATTTTTGGGAAGCTTAAATTATATTTCTGCTTATTAAATTTTTTATCTTTAGATGATTCTATCTTATATGACAGACTAAAAAATCTGCTATACCATGGTCTGAAATTCATACCCAAGCAGTACGAAAGATAAAAAAGAATGTCCGGGTCTTGCCATGTCTTATGCTTGCAAACCCATAATGAGAAAAGATTGTTGAAACTGATGCTTCTGATATAGGTTATGGTGGAATTATTAAACAGATAAATCCACATACTAAGCATGAGTACTTGATTAGACATCATTCTGGTAAATGGACTAATAGTCAGAAAAATTATGCTACTATAGCCAAAGAAATTTGTGCTATTGTTAAATGTGTCCTGAAATTCCAGGATGATCTCTACAACACAATTTTTTTAAATAAGAACAGACTGCAATGCAGCTAAATTCATGTTTCAAAAATATTTCTAAACAAATGATTGCTATATGGCAAGCACATTTAGCCCCATTTGATTTTGAAATTCAATGTCTCAAAGGAGAAATCAATTCATTTCCAGATTTTCTGACACGAGAATATATGCAGGAATAAAATCATGTGCCCTGCATGGACAATGCCTACTCCTAATAGGGGCAGAGGCAGAGAACGAGGCTCCGGACAAGGCCGAGGCAGAGGAAGGAGTAATACTCCCGATCCTTCCAATATTCCAAGAGTTATACTCACGAAATCAAGCTCGTCAACCCAACCACATAACTCATACATCCGAAAACTTCAACAACCGGAGGATGAAAGGAATCAATATTTGATTAGATCACACGAGGAAGTAATAATTTACTTGACCCATGAGGATAAAAATTACCTCAGTGACCCATGGTTGTTTATGAAGCGATACGCAGAAAATTTATGCTATCCCTTTAAAGAAGGAAAAAACAAGATGTACTATGAATACATTCTTACAACAGGTTCTGCTGATATTGTTCATTCCCGGATAATAAGCCAGGAATATAAAAGAGATTTTCAAAGTTCTATCTAAGGAATATAATATCTCCTAATGAATGAGGTATCAACCCATTCTGATGAAAGGAATTCAAAATTCCCGGGACATCCATAAAGATGGCTTTTAATTATTACGATAATATCGATGCTTTCACTCATACATTTTATTATGAGAAGAAAAAAACATACTCACACATGGTGTATTAAATTCAATCCCGAAATTTTCAGGAACAATCAAAATGGCCAAAACCTTCCTGGATGGATATTTCCATGGTGGAACATAATTGGAAATCTCCTACACTTAAACCTTTACTCGTCCTCGAGTAAACAAGAACAAGCAAAGATCCAAGTGTAAACTAGCATGCAAACATTTTCCCAACGAACCCAACATCTTATTACTATATTACCTGAACCCCTAAGACATAAGAATCTCACGCACTCTCACGTCCCAAAGCCTAAGATAATCCAAACAACCATTATACCAATCAAAGGTGAAGTATAAAATAAAAGTGTAAAACTACCTTACTTTACCAAAGATGCTACCAAATAGACAAATCAAGAGAAGCATATTTTTTTTCGATTTCTCTTATCTTCTCTCATTTTGCCTAAGAGCCCTCTCGGGTTTTCATCCTAGCTTCACACCTTTTTCTTTTTAAATGCTTACCCTCACCTTTTTCTCGGGTTTTCATCCTAGCCCTCTCGAGTTTTCAACCTATCCGGGCCTCCCAATTTTGCGTAAGTTGCCCTCTCGAGTTTTCAACTTAGCGGGAAATTTTTTTCCAAAAAAACAAATCAAAGTAGAGCATATGCACACTATAATACAATACAATAAGATATGTTTCTCTCCCCCACACTTAAAACACACATTGGCCTCAATGTGAACAAATGAACAAGATAAAGAAATAAGGGAGAAAGAAAAAATACTCACAATTAGGACCTTAAAGGTCCTTCCTGACGGTAGAAATGCTCACTCCTCAATGATGTTCTCTCCTCCATGTTCTCAAACTCCGCCCAATATGCAACTTCGACCCATCCACTACAAATCCGCAAATATGCAAGTCTCAATCAACACCCATAAAAAGCAACAACTAGTAGTACTCCTAGGTGGTGGTTTTGGTGGTGGTTTTTTGTGGTAAATTGTGGTGGTATTTTTGTGGTTTTGGGTAAGGGTTTGAGGACATGGTTGAGATTTTATTTTTCAAGAAAAGGAAAACACTAGCCTAAATTAAAAGCTCGGGTTGCCTCCCGAGAAGCTCCATATATACTATCCATACGGTGAAGGTTTGAACCCCTTCACCTTGAGTATCCAAAATTAGAGAGGTGGGGGTACAAATATTTCAAGAGGAAAATTTGGTGGAGGTGGAGTTGGTCTTAAAGGAGTTGGGTGGTTATGAGGCTTGGCATAGTCATTTGGCTCCTCTATTAGCTTCTTCAAGAATTCTGAAAATGGTGGAGTCAGTTAACTAGGTGGGGAGTAGGGGTGATGATGGCAATGGATGTAGCACAATCACCTCTTCCTCAACTTCTTTGTATTCAACACCCGATTCCTCATCCCCTTCAAACTCAAACTCATTCGTTAAGGTGACCTCACTTACCGTATCTTCGAGTTTGACTTGGGATGGTGTATCTTTGGAATAAAGAGCTTCCATTCGGATCACCACTTCTATTATGTTGCTCATATGCCCCTCCAAAGCCTTGAGTCTTGAGAAGGTTCGAGCTTCTGCTTCCTCATTATTCTTGGCCAAGTTGGTCAAGTTTGCTATTGCATTCATGATCTTCGCGTTAGTCAAACTTAAACCTTCTTCTTGGGCTTAGTTTTGGGGCATGGTGTAAGGTGGTTGGGGATTACTATATTGCTCATAGGGTTGGTTTTTTAGCTCATTCTCATACCACAAACCTGGATTACCATTCCACTTTGAATTGTAAGAATCGTGGTACGGATACCATTCTTGAGTTTCTTGCCCTTGAAAACCATCAACTACATTCTCTTGATAGCACTCTTCATAATACCCTTGGTTTTGAAAACTAACGGTTCTTTCCTCCTCATAGTTCCTATCCCTCAACCGATAGCAAGATTTGGTAGGATGGTCAGAATGACAAATCCTACAAAACCTTACTTGTTGAACCTCTCTTCTCATCTTGAGTTTCCTCAAGGTGAGATGTTCCTTTTTTTTCAAAATTTTAGAATCATATTGCAAGGATTCTCGATACAAATTCACCAAGAACTCAAAAAAATACCTACTCCTAACAAAAACAACCAAAATGAAAAGGAATTTTTTAAAAAAAAACTAGCAAATATTCAACCAAATAAGCCCAAACACATAAAAATAAATGTCTCTTCCCCGGTAACGGTGCCAAAATTTGGGAGGTCATCGCCGTACCTCTCAAAGTTACAATTAATAAGCTCAAATTCTTATTAAATACAATTAAGTAGATAGTGGCAAATTGGGATTGTGCACGGAGAAGAGGAAATTTTCTAAGGGTTCATACATATAAGGGTGGATATACACCTAGATACATATATAAGCAAGTAAGGAGGGGAGTTTTTGGTTGGTTTTTCTAAGTTGTGAATTTAAAGACAAGAAAACTAGCAAAGTCAAGTAAATTTATTAATCATGCAATAAACTAAGAAAAAGTTATAAAAATTACAAATGACAAAGCATTGGGGGCAATTTATTTCTGCTTCCGAACCTCTTATCTATCCTTGAACATACAACCTATTTACTACCTTAACAACTTTTTGTGGAGATAAATATTCTACCCTTGTTTGATAGTAGTTTACAAGAGTGAATTCGACATCTCTTGCTAAACCTCACTAATGACCCCTTTAGTCGTTCAACGCCTAAAGGTATCCTATTAATGACATTAAGCACGAAGAATCAACAAGCTTGGTAACACTTATAAACACTACACCGTGTCTTAGCATTGAACCAATTCATGCATTTATACAAGGTTAGTCAATAATGTTCAACGTTCATAAACCTCTTTCATTTTCTACACATAACAAACATGACAAATAATTCGACATTATCACATTTATCTAGCATTCATAAAATCTTCAACACATTAGAAGCTCTAAATCATGCTCTTGGACTTCATATCAAAAGAAGGGAGAATTAGCTAATTTCTCCAGACCCTAACACATAATCATACAAGCAATTCATATACTCAAACTTCCAATATCATTAATGGATTCAACAACCCGATTCAAGCACAATAAATACACAATAGCAAAGCACTAAATAGCTTACATATAGATCTCAAAACATGGGCTTGGAAGCCTTAATCAGATGCTCCCAAGGTTATGTTTAGCTACTATAACCCATTCTAATTCACAAAATAAAATCAAACATGAATTCAAGATAAAACTAAGATGGAAAAGATGGAAAACTAATGTTTTACAGTTCAGAATCGGGAGAAAAAATTGAGGAAGAAAGAGAAGAGTAGTGAGTATTTATTGTACAAAAAGTCCAAAAAGTAAGTCTGAGACAAGAACCGTCACGACTCACGACACATTCATCACGACTCGCAATGGGCACAGTACCGTCGCGATCGCGACACATTCTTTGTGATTTGCGACGGTCAAAGTACTCTGCTCTCAAATGTTGTCTTCTCTTCCTTTCCTCGGGTCTTCAATTTCTTCAAAATATAGTCTTCATGGTCTTCAAATCTTCAAAGATAGTCTTCAAAGTCTTCCAATGTTTACCTTATCACACAAAACCCCCTAGAATAGTAATAAAAGCGTAAAGTCGCTCTTAACTCTTCTAAGAGAATTTCAAGTCAAAATACCACATCTAGAGTAGAAGAGTATATTAAAGTGAATCCAAAAAGTCCCAAAATAACTGTATAAAATGGACACACCATAAATGCATTGGCTAACGCATGCATAATGGCGCACATCAATCCCCAAACACTTAAATTTTTACTCGTCTTCGAGTAAATAGAAATAAAAAAATCGAAGCGAAATGTAGATTGCAAAGAGAAGTTAGCCAATACATTCAAATTATTCCCAAGCTACCCTAGTTCCCCCAAAGAAGTAAGAATCTCATAACTCTCACACTCTGCGAAGTTGCTAAAGTAGCCTAACCACCCAAAAAATATTCTGAAGAAAAAGGTAAGCATAAAAAATAAGTGTTGAACTCCCTTACTCCCCTGAAGAAACCCCCGAAGATAATCTAAGCGATGTTGATGAAGAAACCGCCAAAGATGGCAAAAAGATGTTGAAGTTCCATTTCAAATTTTCTCAATTTCTCTCATTTTTCCTAGGAGCCTTTTCGGATTTTCATCCTAGTCTTCACACATGTTGAGCTCACCGTCTCACCTTTTTCCACACGGCCTCTCATTTTTGCCTAGGTTTTCCAACCATGCTAGGCCTTAGCCTCTCGTTTTTACCTAGATCTTTCAAACTATCCGGGCTTTACTTCCCATTTTTTCCTTAGTTGCCCTTTCAGGTTTCCAGCTTAGGCGGGAATCTTTTTCATTTTTATTTTAATTTTTCAAAAAATTTTGGGTAGCACAAAATTCCCCAAAGTTGGGCTTCACACTGCAAAAAATAGTGAAAAAGACAAAATTAGACCCCAAAAGTGTTCACCCCAAGGAATTCCCCAACAAAGTGATAGCCATCTAAAAATTACACCACCAAGGATTCTACCAACTTCCCAAAACCAAGAACTTCCTAAAACCAAAGGCAGCAACACCAAAAACACAAAGGAATATCAAGATGAAAACTCCTATGTATTTCACTTCTCCCTCCCTCACAGTTGAACTTTGCATTGTCATCAATGTAATGATTCAATAAAAATCATAAATGGGGAAGAGAAGTTTAGTGAAACCCACTCATGAGACCCCGATGGGTCCCTCCTCAAGTGCCAAATCTCTTGTCTCTAACTTCTTTCCTCCAGAAGCATATCATGCCTCTCAATAGGAATAAAATATTTGAAACCATATATCTTCGAAAGGTAAAGTCTCTTAACCACTTTCTTCATGCCTTTTTCTTCAGCATCTAACCTCTCATCCATGACGGCAAACTCTTCCTTCATTTATCGTTCAATGAAATCCAGTGTACAACCCCAAGTGTGCATGGTTTCTTTCATAGAACCTAGTTGCGTCCCAAAGTCATCCAAATGAAAGCTCATCCCACCTACTACTCAATAGATATTCCTCAGAATCTAAGCAGAACTAGCAAGTTACTCATCGAAGATACGAAAATAATCGAGAATCTCCGGGGGTAAACTAAGAGGCGCTCTAGCTGGGATCTTGCTATCATCCTCCTTGTTGTCTATATCTGGGTTTGATAGGATTCTGTAGAAATCCTTCTCAAACCTCGGATCAGGGGCTATGAAAAGGTCCTCCAACAACGTATCCCGATCGATAGTTGTGTGCTCTGGCTGGGAAAAATCCTGAAATTACACACCCAAAATCCATCATATAACCATAAAAAGTGATCATCTAAAGTCATTGTGGCCACCATCCCCACTTTTCCCAGCTTGTCCATTGTTTACCATGTCTCTGAACGACCCAAATTTGCCACCGCCAATGAAGAAGGAGACGAATGGCCTAAGTGTTGGGCTAAGAGTCCAACCATGTACCCCATAGAAATCTTTTAACCTTTCTTGTTTTCCATTTCAAGGCACTCAACCACAAAGGCTGCAAACCATGTTGAGGTAAAAGTTCCCTCCGAGGTCATCTCCCAAACTACATAGACATCCGACTCCAGGCATTGGGAGATTTCCCCATGGAAGAACACTCTCATAGCTAACATTCGCTGGATATAATGCAGTGCTGGGTGGAAGATTTTTGTACTCTTGCAAAGGTGTTTCCTTTCTTTGCCTGATAGGATCCTCCAAAAGTTGCTCAACCAGAACGGAAGTCCTTGTCGGTGATTCCTTGGGACCTCCTTCCCGTACTTCCACCCAAAATCTTGGGTAATATTCCTAAGTTTCATAGTGTATGCGGTGTCGTCCAAGTGGAATCGGATGAATATCCTCCTCCTCATTATCCATCATTTGCTCCAAAGTTTCCAAGGATTCCAAAGTCTCTCGAATAAAGGGCTTCGAGTGCTTGTCCAAGAAACACACTAGGCCCATCCTACTAAGAAAGTATGTGACAACCTCAAGTAGGCCTAGATCTTCCAAAGTTTCTTTGCAAGAAAACTTTGTTTATATGATAGTTTGCTTCAGGAAGTTTTGGTACCTCCATCTCCGGGTCGTACCCTCGGAAATTTTACCCATGAATTCATCAATGAAAAATGTGGGATTAGGAGGAAGGGAAGTATCTGGCACCCATCTCCTAACCTTGGCTGACTTCTTCCACTAATCATCCCGGGAAGTGGTTCCCTTTTCTGACATTTTCCTCATTGGAGCCATCTTATTCACAACATGAAAAATGGTAAATCAAGGTAACCAAGGGCATGCATTGAGATTCATTCAAAAAGAACATTTGTTCCTAAATATCCACAACATTTCAAACCATATTATCTCATATAAAAGATATTCAATTAAGAACCATTCTTTCTAAACTATCAACCCATGAAAAATCATAGCATTCCATTAAGAAGATCATGCAATAAAGAACCATTCCTCTTAAATCATCACATTCAATGAATATCAAAGCACAAGAACAAGAACAATAAATCCATCCCCACACTTAGTTTGGCACAAAATCATTCAAGGAACTCAAAAAATTTCCCAAAAGCAACTCAACATATTTTCGGTTGTTGTCCACGACCAAGTCATCCTCTTGTAGGATTTCCTTCTTGGGTTCACACACCTCATTCCCACTTCTCAACTTCAAAGCTCTCACATTCCTCAGATTGACCTCCGGTTGAGAAGGAAGTTTTCCAGACTCTTTGGATTCAAGTGGGCTTACCGAGGTGGCAAGTTACTGGACTTGAATATCGAGATTATTTATGCTCGACAATGCCCTAGTCCCAAGATCTTCAATCTCTCACCTTGTACGTTCTACAAAGATGTCATGTTTCTTGGCCAATTGAGAGATTGCTTCAAGGATTTACACTTGGTCAGATTAGTAAAGTGAGGTGTTGTTGTTACCAGGTCCCTCTCTCCTTACATAAGGTTGAAGAGGAGCCTGTCCACCTTAGTTGTACCCTTGCATTCGATTCTCCTTGCGGCAACCCAAGTTGGGGTGATCGCAATACCTCGAGTTGAAGGTGTTTACGTAGGGATCATTCCTTTCTCCTCCTTGGTTCCCATGGAACCCTTATTGTTGCCCCCTAGAAAATTGTTGCCTATTTCCACCATTTTTTAAATCCAACGCCTTAACTTCCTCAAAGTCCTTCTCCACTTGCGAGCACACATCCGTGTGATGATCAATATTACAAACACCGCACACTTTGGCTTGTTGGACTCCCATTTTCATGAATTCTTTCATCATGGAGGCAAGAGATTGGACTTGCTCCTCCAACATTGGGGGTTGGGATGGTTCATACATGAGCTTCACCCTAGACCTTGTACCAAATTTCTTTGTTCTGATTGTCGTCTCCTCGAAGAGTGCCATCACTTCCCTTGGGCTCTTGCGAACTGTTGCAAGTGGAATTCACCATACGTATATCACCATCATACAATCCTTCAAAGAAATAGTAAACCAAGTCTCCTTCTTTGAACGGATGATACGGAAAACTAGCCAACAATCTCTGGAATCTTTCCCAATACTTGTAGAGGTTCTCATTAGAAAACTAAGAGATGTTAGACAGTTGCTTCTTCAACCCCGCAGAATTTGAAGCTGGGAAGCATTTCTCACAAATCTGCACTTTTATATCCATCCATGAGGTGATACAACCGAGCGGTAGATAGTATAACCAATCTTTAGCCAAATCCCTAAGTGAGAAGGGAAGCACCCTTAGATTGTAGTCTTCCTTCGAAACACCCATTGGCTTCATGTTAGTACAAAGTAGGTAGAACTCCGAAAGATGATTGTTTGGATCTTCTCCAGCCATCCCATGGTAAGTCGACAAGCAATGGATCATGTCTATCTTGAGTTCACACATCATGTTGGGTGGCAACGGTGGGAAAATGATGCATAGAGGTTGATTCTTCAAGTTTTGAGCCATTAACTCTCTCAAAGTGTGGTTTTCCTCCGCCATTTCATCTTTCTCTATAGATACCAAAAGCGGTTCTTGTAGAACTTTTGACCTAGGTCCCCTCACCCTTCCTCGCCTGCTACCTATGATATTCGATGGACTATATAAAACTCCTAAGATCTTGGCACAGGTGTGTACTATAAACCGGGAACAAAACAATGGCCAGCTAAAATAAACACTAGAAAGAAGGGTCAGAAGTACTCGGAAACAAGTAGGAAAGCTCAACAACCAAAATCAATAAAAAAAATTAAAGACAACACTACTTATTCAACTAACACGTTATACAAGTTAACTACTAGACCGTTAAACAAACATCCCCGGAAGCGGTACAAAAATTTAACCCACTCCCTCCCGAGCGCGTTAAAAACACTAGAGAATGACGGTTAGAGGTCAAAGATAAGATTTATATGTTGCTCTCGTTCCTACCACTACACTACCAAGAATGGTAGATAGTAACAATTACTGGGGCCGTCCATAGAGATGTTAGGAATCTAGTAATCTACTAAACAGAACCGTGGTCGGATCGTCAATCTGACCACATGTTAAGAATAAATAGTGTTGTGAAAAAAACAATTGGGGGTGATTTTAGACTATCAACTACTAGCATGCAATCAACGTAACAAACTATATAAATAAGTACTCGGGGAATATATGTGTAGTATGGTCAATGTTATTTCGATCATCAATTTCATCAAGTAGAAAAAATTAACCCCATTCTAGTGTTTCTGTCACGTGGTGTGGACAATGATCAAAATTTCCCCCCATCGGTCACATAAAAGTGCATGTATAAATCTTCCATCAGTCTCGCCTCCGTAACTAGAAGAGAATAATGGAAATGGGACACTTCTTAGGTATGATTCTCCTCCATGCAATTAAGTCCCGGGTAGAACACTAAGAACGAACTCCCCCAACCTACAGAGGCAAAGAAAGTATCCGTCTTATTGATGGCTTCTAAGATAACCAAGATAATCCTAGTTTTTTACCTACTCTAGCCAGCAACCCTTCGGACCTCTTTGGTTGGCTAATCAAATGCATGGTCGATTGTGGCAATGAACAACGGTAACGTTCGTGCGCATGCCCCGTTTCAGACTATCGTCACCCCAAGCGCACCTAGGTTTCCTTAACCGAGGAGTAACAATAGTGCACCAACATGAAATTATACTCGATTGTGTGCCAACAAAGTGTGACAATCATGCAATTCATAAGAATATTAAGAATAAGCCAACATAATGTTCACAAAACACATAAAAATAGGTAGATATAGAAATCTCACAAAATAAACATCAATAAATGAATACAAATATAATTCTTATGCTATATCCATACTCCCTAAGCATTCAATCCAAGTATTTAATTGGATTCAACACATTTCGGCAAAAGAAAGATAAAAATATGAAAAGAAAATAAACTAGAGAGAAGTGAGAGTGTGTTCTCTCTCTAGTCACCGACTGAGGTCTAAAAATGAGTATAAACTTAAAACCTAGTAGAAAAATGTCCATATATATGGTAATTGGGAGGTCGTCGCCGTACCTCTCAAAGATACTATTTTTAAGCCCAATATGCTCACTAAATACAACTAAGTAG
>JAULKM010082257.1:0-11548 GCA_032355605.1 Rubia tinctorum
TTCAGATAAAATGAATATTTTTAAATTATACTAATATTTAAATAGTAAATTAGGCGAGTGACTAATAGTAATAATCTAAAAGGACTGTACAAACATGTTTCTCACATACTATCTATATTAACCAATTACAGACGAATATGATGCATATGATATACTCCCAGACGAACGAAGGAAATGGAACAGTCAAATAAAGTCTCACTAAAGAATATGCCATAGTATTGGAACTGGAAGAATATTAAGGGAATGGAAAGGTAGAAGTGGGGGATTTAAGACATTAAAATTGAACTCTTGAAGCATTAAAATATTGGAAGAGCATTGATGAGATCTGCATTGAAAATAGGGAAATTGACTTTAAAAGATATTACATTTTTTATTAATTTTTTGAACTTGATGTGGAATTATGTGTGAATGTCATGTGGCAAGAATGGCCTCCTTTAATATATACTATAGATGAAGCACGTATGTATAACTTTATATTTTCCTTCTAAGTTGTTATTAAAACATTTACAAGTAACACTTGAAACACCTACAAATTATAACATAAAACACGTTCAACCTACACTTGAAGCACTTACACCTATGAGTTAAAAAACGTACAATCACCTGCAATTAGTACTTCAAGCATCTATATGCACTCGACGGTGCTTAAAGTACAACTCGTTGGTGCTTTAACTATAGTTTGTAAGTGCTTTAAGTATAACTTGTAGGTGTTTTTTTAAAACTTGTTATGAAAAAAACCTGAAAAATGTATACCTTCAAGGTTCTTAACGTACATCTCGTTGGTACTTTAAGTACAATTTGCAAGTGCTTCAAATAAAATTTGTAGGTGCTTCTTTTTTAACTTGTTATGAAAACAATCTAAAAAATGTATAGCTTCAAGGTGCTTAATATACAACTCGTTGGTACTTTAACTACAATTTGCGAGTGCTTCAAGTATAACTTATATGTGCTTCTTTTTTAACTTGCTATGAAACAACCAAAAAAGTATACCATCAAGGTGCTTAAAGTACAATTCATTGGTTCATTAAGTGCTTCAAGTCGGGTGTTTTTCTTTTTAGTTTTTTTTATGAAAACAACCCAAAAATTGAAAGCCTTCAAGTTGTTTAAAGTACAACTCGTTAGTGTTTTAAGTAAAATTTCTAAGTGCTTAAAGTATAACCTGTGGGTGCTTCTTTTTAACTTACCATGAAAACAACTCGAAAAACGTATACCTTCATGGTGCTTAGGTACAAATAATTGGTGCTTACATTACAACTTTTTAATGCTTCAAGTGTAATATGTGAATGCTTATTTTATAACTTGCTACGAAAACAACTTACAAAAAGTATAACTTCAAGGTGTTTTAAGTACAACTCGTTTGTGCTGCAAGTGTTGCATGTAGGTTCTTCTTTTATAACTTGTACATGCTACTAAAATAAGTTGATTTTTTTATAAATTCAAGGTACTTAAAGTACAACTTGTTGGAGCTTTAACAATTGCTTCATGTGTAGAATGTAGGTGTTTCCTTCATAACTTGGACATGGTACTAAAACAAATAGGAAAAACATAACCTTATTATACTCAAAATAAGACTCATAGGTGTTTCTAGTACTACTTATAAGTGTTTTAATTGTAAAATATCCGTGCTTCCATTATAACTTGGACGTGCTACAAAAATAACTTGAAAAAAAACATAACTTCAAGGTGGTTCAACTACAACTTGTAGGTGCTTCGACTACAACTTGTAAGTGTTTCAAATGTAGTTTGTAGGTTCTTATTTTATAACTTGTAAGTGTTTCAAATGTAGTTTGTAGGTTCTTATTTTATAACTTGAATGTGCTACGAACATAATTTTAAAAAAAATGTAACTTCAAGTTACTAAAACTACAACTATGTTTGAACTACATTGTATAATGATAATGTGTGGGCCTGACGTCCCAATACCCGCAGGTATAAGCCCAGGATCATAAGGGAGTCCAGTCCCTCCGAGAAGGGATCCACTAGCAACGGTCACAAGCTGATGGGACGTGACATGTCCCACCAGCCACCATAGATCATATAACAAGGAAAAGAATGTGGGAAGGAAGTATGTTCTCTGAATGAATTACTTCTGAACACGTTTCCCAATACTATACAGGAATTACCGATCTAATTTGATCGTCGGAGCAGGTACGACAAACACTGTCATGTCTGGCCTTTGGGTTCTTCTTGTAGGTCTTGGAGCTGGTTCAGGGCGAGTAAATGAGGACGAATAACAGAACCAAATTTGCATTAACATTGGCGCCGTCTGTGGGGTTGAATCACATAAACCCACGCAGCTCAAACACATGGAAGGATCATTGACAACAGCTACAAGAGCACTGTTAAACGGAGTATTCATAGAAGATCTGACGCACGCAGAGGGAGAGCCAACTCTCATGCTGATGGAAGAGCGACACCGACTACATATCACTGCGGAGTTAATTGGCGACTCAGGAATACTGCAGACCATTATGGCCTCGTAGAAGGAGATGATGAGAAAGATAAAGGAGTGGAAGACATGGAGAAAGCTCTCACGGCAGGACTGCTGGACAAACAAAAGCCACCCATAAAGCCTATGAGGTTTTTACATGGCGAAGAAGAATAAGCAATGGACACTCAGCTCAAAGAACATGCAACGGACACTCAGCGCGAAGAACAGGAAGATGATACCAGCTGTAATGGATCATGAAGTAGAATGAATCACCGGTCTATGGAAAAATGGTTGAAAGCCCAGAGCCCTCAGTCGAAGCAACGAAAGACAGCTGGAATAAAGATTACGTTCCCCTAAGGGAAAGGCAAGAAAAAAGGAGAAAGTTAGTAGAAGTTAAGAGAGAATCATCCTGAATGATAGAAAGGGGGGTTGCCATTCATTAAAAGGATACAATTGTTTATAGAAGATCCCAAGCTGAAGATACCCCATAATATGAGGTAGTAGAATAGAGAAACCGATCCTGAAAATCATCTTCACACCTTCTCCACCAACATGGCCACATTTTCCATCTCCCAGGCCATTTAGTACAAGGTGTTTGGGACAACCCTCACAACAGCAACCAGGGTATGGTTCAAGAACCTGGAGGACGAAACCATAGACAATTTTGGTTAGTTGGAGAGTAAGTTCTTGGCGCATTTCATGCAACAGAGAAAGTTTCAAAAAACTAGGTCAGAGCTGTTTGCAGTAAGGCAAAAGCCGACTGAGACCCTGTCGGAGTACTGGGAGAGGTTTACTGATGAAGTAAACCAGGTAGAAGAGAGGAGCAACCAGTTCTTGGTTGACACTTTCATAAACGGCCTGAGGCATGAGTTACTGCTGAGAGATTATACCCTCAACCCTCCAAAACATATAGAGGGGTTGATGAAAAGGGTGGGAAACTTCAGTAGGGTGGACCTCGTATACAAGCAAATGAGATAAGCTATGGGGGGTCAGGACAACGGAGAAGCGAGACTAGGAGAGATAAGTACAAAAAAAGGCTGAACCAGGGAAGAGTGGAAAGTCAATGTGTGACAGGAAGTTCATACCCCTGATCAAGACCCCCAGGAAGATATACACTCCGGTGGCCAAGAAGGGGCATCATGGAGCCTGCGAGGAAGATGAAGCTGGCCCCAGAGGAGAGAGACAAATCACTATTCTGTGACTATCATGATAACCATGGCCACGATACAGACGACTACATACATTTGAAGCAAACCCTTGATACTTTTATTAAAATGGACCCTGGTGCACCTGGCCAAGAGTGCAAGAGTGCAAGAGCCCATAACAAGGCAGTGTACTAGGGTCAGGGTAGAAGAAAAAAAACTCTAGAGGAGGTAGCAAGATAAAAGGGGAAGATGACCATGAGCCAGTGATAATAGATATTTATGCAACAATCGAGGGAAATGCAAGCAGTGGAACAGAGTCTTAGCGGAAAGCACGCTGCAGGCTCACGCCTCAAATCACTATAGCAGATAGGAAACTTGGACCAAACAAAGAAATATCTTTTGGGCCCAAGAACCCAATCCCAGATAGACCAGCAGGTTGAGACGCTATGGTTATCACAGTGAGAGTAATGGAAAGAAAGCTCTGCGGAGATAAAAGAAAAACTGGCATTGTGGACGGTGTGGACGGTGCAGACAGACCAGCACATATGTGGATGGTGGAAGCTCCGCAGAAATAATGTATTGGCACTGTTTTGAAAAACTTGATGAGAACACGAAGAAGAAGGTAGAGCCAATGGATGGTCCACTGGAGGAATTTACTGACAAGACGGTTTGGCCAAAGGGGATGATAACGCTCCCAGTGACAGTAGGAGAGGGAAGCAAAAATAAGATGGTGGACATGGAGTTCATCGTTGTGAAAGCAAACAACCCGTACAACTTGATACTGGGTTGACCTGAACTAGCACTGCTAAAAGGGATTGTGTCAACTTTGCACCTGTTACTAAAGTTCCCTACAACAGTCGGAATAGCAACAGTCGAAGGCGACCAACAGAGAGCCAATAAGTGTCACATGATCGCTTTGTGCAAAAGAAAGAGGGAAACACCTGAACTACTTTAGGAACAACAAGCCTAAAATAGCCGAGCTATCAGATTGGTGATTAGCAGAGTAGACCCAAAGGAGTTAGGAGACAAAACGCAGGTTGCCGAGGTGGGAAAGGGGAGAAAAGTCCATATATGGTCGTCCTTCCCTCGGACATGAAGTCGAGCCTACTAAGATATTAAAGATACAACAGCCTTTGCCTGGAGGCTGGAAGACCTGACTGGGGTGCCCAAGCAATTCGGTTGCCATGAACTGAAAGTGAAGCCCACTTAATAGCCTATCAAGAAGAAGAGAAGAACACTATGCAGGGAGAGGAACGAAGTGGTGAACACGTAGGTGGAACAAGTGGTATGCATATTCAGGAAGGTCCCGTACCTAACTTGGTTGGCTAATTCAGTCAATGTCAAGAAGGGAGACGAAATATGGAAGATGTGCGTGGACTACATAGACCTGAACAAGGCCTGCCCCAAATACTACTACTCCATACCTGTCATTGATCAAAAGGTAGGCGCTCTTACCAACTATCCAATTAAATTCTTTCTTGACGCCTAAAATGGATACCATCAAATTCCCATGGCGGAATCCAATGTGGAAAAGACGGCATTCATTACAGAGAAAAGAGCATTCGGGTACCAGATGATATCTTTTGGCCCGAGGAACGCAGGAGCCACTTACTAGCGGGTGGTAGACAAGATATTTCAGAATCATATAGGGGGAAATATGGAAGTCTATGTGGACAACATGATCATTAAAAGTTATCAATACGAGGCTTTTGTGGGATATCGGTGAGACCCTAGCATGACACAACGAAACAAGGATGAAGCTGAATCTAGAAAAATGCATGTTTGGAGTGGGCGGAGAAAAATTCCTGGGACACATGGTGACAAATGAGGGTCTGAGAGCAAGCCCGAAAAAGGGTAAAGCAATAGTAGAGATGCAGTCCCTTAGTACGGTCAAGGAGGTCCAGAGCTTGAATAGAAAACTGGGCGCCATGAACCGTTTCCTGTCCAAAGTCGCTGAAAAAGCCCTAATTTTCTTCAAAACTCTAAAAGTAAGCGTTGATAGTAAGAGAAAGGTTCAATGGGAGAACCCAAGGAATAGTCATTTGCGAAATTAAAAGAAAACCTGAAAAATCTTCCAATGCTGATCAACCCGTAAGAATGTGAGATCTTGTACCTGTACCTGGCAGTCGGGGATGAAGCAATCAGCGCAGCCCTTTTCAAGGAGGAAAACAAGATACAACGACCAATGTACTATGTGAGAAGGGCACTGTAGAGACAAGATCAAAGGTATGTGGGTCAGGAGAAACTAGCTTTGGTGTTGGTGAATGCAGCCAGAAGACTTCGATAGTATTTCCAAGCTCACCCAACTGTGGTGCTGACAAACCACCCACTAAGAACGATTCTAACTTGACCGGAGGCTTCAGGAAGATTGGTTAAATGGGCGGTGGAATTGGGTGAAGATGACATTGAGTACGCACAACGCAAGGCGATCAAGGGACAAGTGATAGCGGATTTCTTGGCGGAAATCCTAAAGAGAAGGGAGTCACCAGGACAAAGAAGACAACGGAACCCATAAAGGGGTAGGAAGGCCTGACGAGGCCAGATGTATAGAAACTTCATGTGGATGGAGCATCAGAAGTGGAAGAAGCAGGAGCTGGTTTAGTAATATCATATCTGGAAGGGGTTGAAGCGACTTACGCCCTCCGCTTTAAATTTCCAACTTCTAACAATGAGGCAGAGTACGAAGCCCTAATAGCAGGAATGGAGATAGTAAAAAAGCTGGGAGCTAAGAGGCTACAAGCCTATGAGGACTCGATGTTAGTAGCAAACCAGTACAATGGGCAGTATGCAGACAGAGATCCCACCATGATGAAATACAGGGACTGAGTCAGGGACACAATTGCAAAATTTTAGGAATTTAATATTACACGAGTGCCTAAGTTGAAGAACATGAGGGCTGACGCGCTGAGTAAACTGGCCTCCACGGCACACCCATATTTCACCAAGTCAGTCCTAGTGGAGGAGCTAGAAAGGAGATCAATGGACAAAGGGATAATTGGAGCGATAATTAATGCAATCCCAACTTGGATCACACCAATCAAAGAGTACTTGGAGAAGGGAATCCTTCCCTGGGAGGAAAATGCAGCAAAGGCGCTGAAGTACGCAGTAAGAAATGACATGTTATACAAGCGTGGGTATACAGAGCCTTGGCTCAAATGCACATATCCAAACATGGAAACATTAGTGCTGAGAGAGATACATGAGGGAAGCTGGGGCAGTCACCAGGGCCACATGATGGTGGCCCAGCGAGCAGTCCGAGCCGGATACTACTAGCCGGCGATGATAGCATACACAGAAAAGATTGTCCAGGAATGCCACAGGTGTCAGGAGCATGCAACAGTTCAACAACTTCCAGCCAAATAGATGTCAACCATCAGATCGTCGTGGCCTTTTTCCAAGTGAGGGATAGAAATTTTTGAGCCTTACCTTGAGGTCGCGGGGAGAAATAAGTTCCTAGTAGTAGCCATAGACTACTTCACCAAGTGGGCAAAAGCAGAGGCCTTGGCGACCATCACAGGAAGAAAGATCATGAACTTTGCATGGAAAAGCATCGTTTGCAGATTCGGGATACCCCAGACCATAGTCAACGACAACGACAAGCAATTCGTAGGGGGAACCATTTAGGTTCTGGTGCACAAGCCTGAAGATAAATCAACAGTTCAGGTCGGTAGCCCACCCGCAGGCCAACGGGAAAATTGAAATGACAAACAAGACCATCCTCTAAGGTTTGAAGAGGAGATTAGGAAAAGCCAAGACCGAATGGGAAGAAGAGCTGACTAGCATCCTTTGGGCCTATATGACAACTCCAAGAACAAAAACGGATGAGTCGCCTTGCGGGGTCTGCTTTGGAAGCGAAACGATCATACTACCAGAGATAGCAGTCCCCAGTAGGATAGTGGAAGAACCCCTGGCCGAGGAAGAAAACAACGAAGCTATCAGGGAGAACCTAGAAGTGTTGGACGAGCTGAGGGAGAAGGTTGCCTTGAAGGAAGCGGCGTACAAATCCTGGATGAAACAACACTAATATGGCCGTGTGAGCCACATGACCATCAAAGAAGATGACCTAGCCCTGTGAAAAAATGATAAGAGCATGGCCCAAGGAGAAAAGAAGTTGGATGCCATGTGGAAAGGCCCTTACAAGATGACAAAAGTGTTAGGAAAGAGGGCGTACAAGCTGGAGACCATGGAAGGCTGCCCAGTCCCTCGCACCTAGCACATATCCAACCTCAGAAAGTACTATGCTTGAACAATGTACAATTTTAATGCTTTTTTGGGAAGTTTAATATGTAATATGATTATGCTAAGGGTATAACTACTTTTGTACAGGTAAGGCAGAATTTCTGAAGGGATCAAATCTTTTATGAACCCATAAGAGGCATGATCCAAAGGAAACCCACGAGGCGTCCCCGTTGTTTTTGTATTCCGGAAGAAAAATCATTAAGATATAAATGTATGGGCGCCAAAACCTTCAGCAAATGAGATCAGACCCTAAGAAGGAAAAAGCACACCTAGCCTTTTCAGGCAGGGAGATGTGCCAAAAAATTCTTTAAGGCAAAAGGCACACCTAGCCTCTTCAGGCAGGGAGATGCACCTAAAAATTATTTAAGGCAAAAACACACCTAGCCTCTTCGTGCAGGGAGATGTGCCTAAAAATTCTTTAAGGAAAAAACATACCTAGCCTCTTCAGGCAGGGGAATACACCCAACATTCTTTAAGGAAAAGCACACCTAGCCTCTTCAGGTAGGAAAATGCACCTAAAAGTATTTATGGAAAAAAAGCACACCTAGCCTCTGCGGGCAGGGAGATGTGCCTAGAATATTTTAAGGCAAAAGCACACCTAGCCTTTTCAGGCAGGGAGATGCGCATAAATTTACTTAAGGAAAAATCACACCTAACCTTTTTAGGCAGGGAGATGCACCTTCAACACATTCACAGGCGAATGCATTGTGGCACATAATTTATAACACAGAGCCAGCAGAGCTAACAAATAAATATGACATTAAGACAAGGAAAAAGAAAAGTAAATGGCTACGGGACGAACATCTCGAGCTTCCAAACATAAATAAAGGAGGGAAACAGGACATCCTAAATTGTTTTGCTCCTATCACCAGGGGGACTTTCCCTTAAAATAGTATAAAGGAGAAAGAAGGCACCCCAAACCAGCAAAAACAATTGTTTGCCCCTTATGGGGACTTTTTACACAACCACAAAATAAAAATTACAAGTACTTAAGCTTCAAAAGTTCTCATGACCTTGTATTACGCCTCATCCTGCTCTGCCTCATCTTGCTGGTCTCCATGCCCCCTGGTTCATTGCCAGCCTCTCGCGCAGCCTGCCTTGCAACCAAGTTCGACGACCCTACAATATCCAACACGACCTCACTCCTCAAGTTCAGCAATGGTCATGTCAGGGCGCAGAGACATGAAGTACTCGGAGAAGCTATGTTCCCGGAAGGGAACAAACACCTTCCCAAAAGCCTCACGAAGGACATCAGGATCAGTCAACTCGCTGGTAATGATGAAGGCTTTGTACATCGTGGCTACCAAGAGCTCGGAAGCCTTTAGGCTCTGCACAACCTTGGCATAGACACACAGGAAGCCGCATGAGAATACACAATCACGAAAAGCTTGGAGTCGGGACACTTCGGTCTCAAGCCTGCCTACGGTGAGATGAAAATATCCGGTAACACCACATTCCAGTTCCATGTCACCTTCAATAGTGGTGGCTCTCTAGCCTAGCTACTGCGCATCCGCGGTAAGTTTCTTAACGGTCTAGCACAGCTTAGCAGCCTCCCGATGAGAGGCAAGCAACTCACCATGAACCTCCTCAAGCTCCAACTGGATAGAAAAAGTCGTTCACAATTGCTGCATGCACACACCCCCCGAACAAGTCAGTAAAGAAAAAAATGCATATATATAAAAATATAAATAATGGAGCATAGAATCCCAAACAGCAAGAAGATACACACCTCTAAAGCACCAGAAATGCTGCGGTCAGTAGTGTCGGAGGAACCAAGAACGTTCAGGGCACAGTCCGTGAGCCATGCATTGTAATGCTCCAAGGGCAGGGCCTTGGACAGGAACTCCATGCGAGACTGTGGCCCGCAAATGACCCCAGGGACACAGGAGCACGGGAGCCGGAAACTCCCTAAGAATGAGAATGGGTCAAACAGGTCGGGAGTGCAGTAGGCTTTGGAGAAGGAACCACTGGAGGCAGAGCAGGCAGAGACAAAAGAGGAGTCTTAGGGACTACCTCTGAGGCAGGATCTTTTTCCTTCTTGACCAGGATGCGACGATGTTTGCATGTTAACTTGTATGCATCCTCAAGAACCATATTTACAGGCTCAGAGCTATCAAAAATGGCAAGGGCATGATCGGGGCAATTCACCTCCCCCTCAGCATTATTGGTGCAAATATTGGGATGCCAGAGGGAGTAGCACAATGCGATAAGCGGGAAAGGTCACCAATCAGGCTAGCCACCAAAATACATGGAGAATGAGATGCATGAAACATTTTTAGGAAATATAAAAAAGCCCACAAAAAGCACGAAAAGTAATCAAAAGACAGGTGAGAAGAGATAGATAGAGTTAGTCCTGTACCCTGGAGATCACCAAGGCCACCCAAGGGGACAACACCGATGTGCAAATACGATAGGCCAACATCACAAAGAACGGGGTCGCTAAGGGCAAGATTGGATATCACTGATAACACCTCCAAGACAGAAGAGAATTAGCTCAGGGAAACCATATCCCCACGGTCAGGGCAAGCACCCTGCGCCTTCATAGGCCAAGCCAGAAAGGAGCCGGTGTAAGCCTCCTTCTCTATAACCAATTCCCTATCGACAAAGATAAATTTCCTCTTCCACTCGACCCAAGTTGGGAGGTGGGTTATCAATTTTGGCCTGCCCTATCGAAATTTCAAGTGCATCTAGCTAGGGGGATTGCAGCGAGGTGGCAAAAAATCCTAAATATGGGAATTATAGGGGTAAAACCCATCCCTAGGCACAAAACCTCAAACCCTAGGAGGATTCGAACAGAATTAGGTGGGAGGTCCATCAGAATCAATTCAAAACAACCTAATACATACTGGAAAAAGGTGGACAAGGGAAAGCGGAGACCGCTGCAGACTAGGGTTTCTATGTAGACGGGCACCATATGGTCGGGTGAATCTAAGACAGTCTCCTCTTTCCCCCAGGATAATAATAAGGTTGCTAAAATCCAGACTCGACGCCATCGCTGGTGAACATAATCTTGCACAACTGTAAATATATGCAATCTCCTCAGGCGTTACATTACAAAATGAACGCTCTTTGGGCTCGCCAACAGTACAAACCATAGTTTAGGAATAGAAAATATGTAGGAAGAAAAGAGAAGGGGATACCTGGCGAACTGAGGAATAAAATACTGGAAAAGCAAAGGAATGGGAGAAAAGGAAAAATAGGAGTTTGAGAAATGATGGCAAAGGAAAGAAAAGGCTTTAAATATGAAGGAACATCAACAGGTTTAAGAGCCGCCTTGGAAGTAGGGAGGTGTCTCTAAATTATTACGCTTTGCCTCGAAAAGGAGCAAAATTTATGACGCCCAGTAAGTAAAGCGCGCGTTCGACAGACACCTGACAATAATTATAACGGTTCGAGATGCAATCTCACTTTCTTCGAGGATGTGACTATTCAA
Source organism: Rubia tinctorum (assembly GCA_032355605.1). Taxonomy (NCBI): domain Eukaryota; kingdom Viridiplantae; phylum Streptophyta; class Magnoliopsida; order Gentianales; family Rubiaceae; genus Rubia; species Rubia tinctorum. Next base: position 11,249 of record JAULKM010082257.1, read on the forward strand.
AAGAGCGCATTCAATGTTTTTCTTGCGTGAAATACGAAGAGACAGATAGGTCCACCGGCCCCTTTAAGTAACTCAGCCCAACTCCTTATTTGCGCCTAGACAAAGCCTCGAGTTGTGTGTGGGCCTGATGGCCCAACACCCGCATGAATAAGCCCATGATAATAACAGAGCCCAATCCTTCCGAGAAGGGATCCACTAGCAACGGTCGCACGCTGATAGCACCGGCGGAACTAGGGGGCGAGCCGGTGGGGGGGGGGGGGGGGGGGGGGGGGGGGGGGGGGGGGGGGGGGGGGGGGGGGG